>JBBPCX010067449.1:0-11911 GCA_037974365.1 Hydrocynus forskahlii | reverse complement strand
ATTACTGCTGATACTCTCCACATTCAGAACTTCTGCTCTTATTACTGCTGATACTCTCCACATTCAGAACTTCTGCTCTTATTACTGCTGATACTCTCCACATTCAGAACTTCTGCTGATTGATAAAACTGGTAGTACTCGCTGCATTCAGTACTACTGCTGATATTACTGCTAATAGTTTCCAAATTCAGTGCTGCTTCTGATAATATTGCGGCTAATAGCGTTATTAAGGCCTGGTGATCTTTAAAACATTAGATCTGACCAATAATTCAGTATATTACTGTGCTGAAATATCTATTTTATTCATTTGCCTGCACTTGTAACCTGGTAATATGCAGATAAGACTTTTATGACTGACAAACATTTATAAGAGCTAATTTCAATCAGCTCCTGTCATAAAGGCAGAATTGTGGATTATAATGTTTTTATTTTTTCTCTTCAGGGAGCGTTATGATAACTGACATTTGTTTGAACAGGACTTTATTAATGTCAGTCATACAAGATGAATGTCAGTCATACAAGATGAATGGGAATATCTGGATCAGCCTAAAATAATCATGCAGTGCACCTATTACTATTATTATTATTATTATTATTATTATTATTATTTATGTGTTAATTCAAATGGCAAAAACAGTTCTATATAGTACCGAGAAAGGTTCTTAACAAAAACAGAACACTTTTTGGTGCTATATAGAACATTGTATAACAGAACCCAAAAGGTGCTATGTGAAAGCATTTAACTAAGTAAGCAACCCTATAAGCATCAAATGGTTCACAGAACTCTGAATGAGTGTTCACGGGTTTATATAGAACCACAGCTTTTACTGAAAAACCCCTGAAGAACCACTCAAGAACCATTATGAGTAATAATGAGTTCCACTTTTTAAAGTAATGCTGGCAAAATGAGTTCTTTTGTAAATGCTATGCAAGAGTGAAGAACCCTAAAGCTTCAAGAATCTTCAGCACTGTGTAGAAAGGTTCTAGGAAAAAAAACGTCACATTATTTAAAAGTTCTTTAAACCTTCCACACACTGTTTTTCAGAGAACTAAAAGAGGTTATTCCTTTAAAAACGGGTGGGGTTCTTTAGTAAAGCCAGCAGTTATAACTAAAACCACCAACTCAAGAACCATTCAAATGGTTCTTCACAATGTTAAATAGTTGGATGGATTAATATATTGTTGTTTATCCATCCACTATTTAGCCCAGTGAAGAACTATTTTAATGAGATGATAAAAAAACGTTTAATTGGTTCTATATAGAATAGAAGCAAAAAGGGGTTCTATTGCTGTAAAAGTTACTATAACCTTTTCCGCTAAGAGTTCATTGCTCAAAGAAGCAGATTTTTTTGAGAATGAAAGGGAAAACGTTGTCTTTGCGACGCAAAGAAAAGTTTACAGAGAGGAATAATCTGTCGTCAAACACTCTAATAAGGCTGTAATGTTCTCATGTGATTGAGTTTACAGTGCCTCTATTATTCACCTCACGTTAAACATTTGCCACCATCATGAACCTATGAACAGTGCTGGAAAACGGGGAATACTGTGTGTGTGTGTGTGTGTGTGTGTGTGTCTATAGACCTTTATGAAGTGTACTCCTCCTCAGGGAGTGCTATGAAAACCATTGCTTGTTTGAATAAGACTTTACTGCATAATGTTTATGTCAGTCATAAAAGATAAAAGCATGAAAAAAACTGGATTTCTGGATTAAGATTCTCATATTGTGCACATTATTATTATTATCAATAGTAGTAGTATTAGTAGTAGCAGCATTATTCTTGTTATTATTAAATTATAGATGTGCTAACACTTAAAACGGCAAAATATTCTATACAGTAACAAAACCATCTTTATAGAGAAGAAACATTAATAAGCAAGTATGTAAATACATCAATACATTTTTCAGAAGCCTTTATCTAAAGAAACATTTGTTTGATCCAAACCGCCAGTGCCATTAGATAGATGGAAAGATAGATAGATAGATAGATAGATAGATAGATAGATAGATAGATAGATAGATGAAAGATAGATAGATAGATAGATAGATAGATAGATAGATAGATAGATAGATCGATCGATCGACAGATGGATGGATGGATAGATGGATGGATGGATAGATGGATGGATGGATAGATGGATGGATGGATAGATGAAAGATCGATAGATAGATAGATAGATAGCTAGACAGATAGACAGACAGACAGATAGATAGAAAGGAAGAAAGAAAGAAACAGATGCGCCAGCCTCTGATAACCAAGGCCATGTATCGGGTCAGTATTTCTGAAACACTGCTTACACAGCTTATTATGGTCCCTAAATGATTAATATGGGGTGTGTGTGTGTGTGTGTGTATGATGAATGCAGCCTTCTGTTAAAGTAGGTTAAGTCTACAAGGCTAACGGGCGACGCTCGACTATTCAGTGAAACATTTCTCTTTCTCTCCCTCTCTCTTTCTCTCCCTCTCTCTCTCTCCTTCTCTATCTATCTCTCTTTCTCTCTCTCATGATCACTATGAACCATTAGGTCACTGAACGTCTTCATAACAGGTTTTATGGCCTCATTAAAATGCGTTTCTGAAGCGCGTTCCCTCGCGAAAGAACCCGAGGGACTTTAGAGTGGATCCACATGGAGACGCACCAGATCTCACAGAAGAGTAAAGACGCCGCACACAGGAGGAGAGGAGAGGAGAGAAGAGAGGAGAGAAGAGAGGAGAGGAGAAGAAAGATCAGGAGAGGAGATGAGAGATCAGGAGAGGAGAGGAGAGATCAGGAGAGAATAGAAGAGAAGAGAAGAGAAGAGAAGAGAAGAGAAGAGAAGAGAAGAGAAGAATGGATTTTGTTGAGCACAGGGGACTCGACTCTGCTGAGCCAGATTGAGTTGTGATGAATTTTCAGAGGGCAGCTTTGTGAAGAAAGGAGCGGACTCTATAAAGACGTTGGGTAGTGGGAGAGTCTCATGGCATTACTGTTGGCGAGAGAGCCTGACTGCATTACTGAGAGTGGATTTTGCTGGTTGGAGGGCGAGTCGCACTGCATTTCTGTTGGTGAGGGAGTCTCACTGCAACAGTATTACATTTGGGTGGTTAGTGGGCGAGTCTCATTGCATTTCTGTTGGTGAGGGAGTCTCACTGCATTACTGAGAGAGCATTTTGCTGGTTAGTGGGTGAGTCTCGCTGTATTTCTGTTGAGCGAGTGAGTGAGTGAGCGAGTCTCATTACTCTGCGTCCAGGCCTCGGTGAGGATCTCCTCAGCTCTTCGTGGGACCGTCTATATTTAGCTACTGGAGCTAAAACCTTGATGGGAGACCAAACCAAAGTACAAAAAAAATGACAGACTAAAGATCATATCTAGAAAAGAAGCGCTGGAACTCTAAAAGACGTCCAAACCTCTTTGCTAGAATGATTATGGATGACCAAACCAAACGGATAGAAAAGGGGTAGTAGAAAAATCTACAGAAGCCCAAAAAGAACCCCAAATGAGAATTCTAGAAAAGGAGGACTGCACCCTAATTAGATAACCAAACCAATCTATTAAAAAGTGGGTAGAATAATAATGAACATACCACGGTTTTAGAGATGAAGCAGTAGAAAAACATGGGGAACTCTCAGAAGACCAAATGTAAATGCCACATAAGGAGAACAAGAAACTATTAAAAATGGGGTGGAAGGATAATGGACAACCAAACCAATTTTTTAGAAATGGGGCACTAGAAAAAAATCTAGAGCTTTAGCGGACAACCAACCAAACTTAAAAATAGGGTAGAAGAATAATGGACAACCAAACCATAATGGACAACCAAGTAATGGACAACCAAACCATTTTTTTTTAGAAATGGGGCACTAGAAAAAATAGAACTCTAATAGACAACCAACCTAAACTATTAAAAATGGGGTAGAAGAATAATGGACAACCAAAACCAACTATTAAAAACAGGGTAGAAATGTAAGGCACAACTAAACCAAACTCCTAGAGATAGGGTCGTAAAAAAAAACGTTAAGAAGACCAAAAAAATGAGCGTCGTTGCTATATAATAAGAACTAATGGAGAACCAAACCAAACATTCAGGAAAACGATAGAACTTTGATGAAACACCAAAGCTCACGGGTAGAAAGGGGCACTGGAATGTTTGTGGGCGGCCAAACCACTCCTAGAAGACGGGTTCTAGACCCTGGAGAAGAATGAAAATCCAGACTCACAAGTAGAAAAGAGAAGACCAAACTTCATTACTAGATAAGAGGAACTAGAGCTCTTATCTGGGGATCAAAGCAAACTACAAGAAAACAGGTTCTGTAGAAGAACTCTGATGGAATATCTGATCTCCAAGAGTGGAAAGTGGTAGAACTCCAGCCTCGCTTTAGTTTGCAGGGTGAACATCTTGAAAAAAGCTGGAGATTGAGGCTATAGAGTGATACACCCTGAACTCAACCTCTCCCGTCTCTTAATGGTCAACATTACATTATTCCTGCTTTATTTATCCATTTATTTTTAACCATCGGTCCTTTAGGTGGTCCTGAAGCTCCATAAAGATCAAAGACCACCACTGTGTCCTGATCGCAGGTTAAATGGGCCATTATCTCATTATCTTAGGGGGATTTTTTTGGAGGGGAATGAGTTAGCAAAATTAATTTTGGCCTTGAAGGTGTGTCTAAAAAAACCTACATCAGAATCACCAAAAATACATTCAACTAAATTTAAAAACAGGTCGATAAATATGTGTTTTTTTATATATATTGTTTTAAAATAAAATATAAATAATTTATTAATGTGTACCGCGTGGGATGAGGCTGTTTTGGGTTTTTTAGGTTTTCAAAAATGGTGCCGTGACCCTGTCCGCCGCCTTCACATACATTAAACCATCCACACACACACACTAACGCAATTTACACATACACACCAGAGCCTGGTGGAGAGGGTGAGAGCGAGCGAGAGAGAGAGAGAGCGGGGTAGAGAGAGAGACACTCACTTGGTGTTAGTGGTGTTCCAGTATATGGACTCCAGGATGATCGCGCGGGTCGTGCTCAGCTCGCACGCGACCACCAGCACGCTGAAGCAGCACCTCCAAAGCAGGGACTCGGCCATGATCTCACACACACGCTCACGCTCGAGGTATCCCAAGCGCAGTATCCCTCACTCCAGGCGGGAGGCAGGAAAAACAGTAACAATAGTAAAAAAAAAAAATTAAAAAGGGGAAACAGGAGCACCAGGTGAGCCGTTAAGCGCGCGGCAGGTTCATGGCTCACACTCACACACACACACACACACACGCACTCCGGACAGTCCGGCGGGCCAGCGTCCTCTCTGGCGCGCGCGAGTCTCTCATTCAGTTTATTCTTCAGAAAGCAGGATCGGGACACACACACACACACACTCGAAGGAGTGTGTGACAGTGTGTGTGTGTGTGTGTGTGTGTGAGTGTGTATGTGTGTTTAGTCTCCGTTTGGTCACCAGCTGAAGTACATTTCCATTGGAGGCGCGCGCGCACAGGTTAAATCCGGCACGAGATCAAAAAGATATTATTATTATTATTGCAACAATAATAATAATGAATAATATTAATAAATGCACTAAATCCAATCCAGCAAGGCTTCTCCTCCTTTTTCCTCCTTTTTCTTCTTTAACGCTGCAGAGTCGCGCGCCAGAGAATTCTCCCTCTTCTTTTTTCTTTTCTTTTCCTCCTTTTTCTTGAGGTATATATTCCGTTTCAGGCTTCAGGCAGGACAGGAGACTCTCCTCAAAATAAAAAAAGCAATAATAAAACAAAAACAAAAAAGACTGAACAGACGCCCCTAAGCGACTGGAGATGAAGAGAAGGAAATTTTTTAAAAATGGAAAAAAATAGAAAAATGAACGGAATGGAGCGAATAAAAAGAAGTGAGATGAAAGAAATGGTAGTAATAAAAACGAAAAACTAAAAAAGAAAGGGATGAATGGAGGATGAGTGGAGCAGCAGGACTCAGGTGAGAGCGATCATGAGATCATGAGTGTCAGTCTATCACTCTTTCTCTCTCCCTCTCTCGTTTTCTCTCTCTCTGTCTCGTGCTGCTGCGGAGTGCGAGCGGAGCCGCTCGAGCTCAGGAAAAACCCGGAGAGGGGGAGACAATAGACCACGCCCATCCTCAGTGGATTGGAGAGGAGAGGCAAGGGCGGGGCCTGGAGGTGTCGATCAAAGAGAGAGCGCGAGAGAGAGAGAGAGAGAGGGAGAGAGAGAGACAGAGAAAGAGAGAGAGAGAGAGGATTAAAAACATTCCAGACTTTAATAAAAGCTTTCTGTTTGTCATTTTTACGTCACAACCGAACGTACAGCGTATAAAATAGATACAATGTATATATTTTATCTATCTATTTATTTATTTGTTAATTTATATTTATTTCATTTCTTTCTTTCTCTCTTTATTTTATATACTCATTCATTTAGCAAGACGTGGAAATGTAAAAATAATTTAAAAATTCGAGCACATTAGTGCCTATAAACAAATAAATAACATGCATATGATTCATTTCATTTATTTATTTGTTTGTTTATTTATTTCTTTAGTTAGTTGTTTGTGTGTTTATTTATTTTGTAAGAGAGAGATTTAAAACATTCCAGACTTTAATAAACGAGTTGTGTGCCATTGTTACGTCACAATAGTATGCGCAGAAACACATAAACAGATAAACAAAATGTATACGGTTCACATATTGTTTGTTTGTTTGTTCATTTCTCGGTTTCATTCTGATGGTTGTCCTGTCCGGAGCTGTGCTTTAGAGTGGCGCTGGGACTGATTCCGCGGACAGCAGCGCCTCCTGCAGGAGGAGCAGAGAACAACAAGGCAACAACAGCATTACAGTGCATTAAAAACGTCATTTATTAAAGTGAAATACAACAGGAATGCAGACTGACCTTCACTTTAACCACCTCGAGATCAACTACATTTACAACGACCTGAAAAAAGACAACAGGACTCAGTCTGGACTCCAATAAACCTGGGACAGTACTTATATTTTGTCTTATCTGTCTCTGTCGGTCTTTCTTTCTTTCCTTCTTTCTTTCTTTCTTTCTTTCTTTCTTTCTATTTATATATCTATCTATCTGTCTATCTATCTATTTATCTATCTATCTATCTATTTTTATTCACGATTAACTTGAAAGTAATTGTCGTTTTGGAGAAAATCAGAAGTTTCACGTGTGCTGAAATTGTATACCTATTTGTGTACATACTTTTCCCTTTTGAATGACTTTTTCACTTTCTTATCATCCTTTTCTGAATGTAATTATTTTATTTTGTGTTAAATTAAATGTGTGTAGCTTATTAATGCTGAGAAACTTGTTTAAACTAATTAAAACTAATCTAAACTAATTCACGCACATCCTATTATTGTTATTATTGTTGTTATTATATACTAATAGGCGTCAGAATAAGGATTCAGGGAGCTGCTGAGATAAAGACGAGCAAATACACACTCACAGGCCGAGGAGAGTGAGAGAGTGTGTGTAAGAGTGTGAAAGCGGCCCGTCCTGAGTGTGTGTGTGTGTGTGTGTGTGTATTGGTTAAACAAAGACGGAGTTGCGTTTATCAGACTTAGCATTTATCATTTAAAAGTGAAAGAAACGCAGTAGTGCTTTAATTTAAGCCAAATTATCTTACTTTAATACTGTTATGATACTGTTATACAGCTATAACACTGAAATACTATTATTTAGTTATAATTATTCTGTAATACTTGATTACTATTGTAATGCTGCTATAATACTGGTATACTTTATACTGCTACCGTAATACTGATAAAACACTGTAATACCAATAAATACTGTAATACTGTTAGAATACTGTAAAACTACTTATACTGTAACACTATAATGATATTATAACAATACACTTATATTTCATAGTGATATTCTTTATACTTTAAACATTACCACTATACTTTATAGTGAAAGCATAATACTATAACTGTAATATATAACTGTAACACTGTTATACTTTATACTGAAATACTATTATAATACTGTTATACACTACTATCATACTTTATACTGATATTGGAATACTGTTCCAATTCTGAAATACTGAAATACTTCTACTTTAATACTGATGCTGGAATGCTATAATACTGTGATACTTGAATATTATTACTTTATTACTGATCATACTGAGAAACTATTACAGTATTACTGATACTGTAATACTATAAACCTGATACTGAAATACTATTACTTTATTACTGATACTGTAATACTATAATACTGAAACCATAATGTTGAATTACTCACTTTATTACTGATACAAGAATACTGATACCGTAATGTTGAAATACTATTACTTTATCACTGATACTGTAATACTGAAATAATATTACTGGGTTACTGACACTGTAATATAATACTGATTCTCTAACACAGTGTTATAAAATTCCTGTAATTCTATGGAAGCGCAGAAACCCGTTAAACAGGAGTGAAAGAAAAGCGCTGAGCTCCTCCTGCAGACCTCAATAAAACCCCGGTAATCAAATAGTACAGAAATAAGTGTGCGGCAGTGCTGCCTCAAGTAAAGGAGTTTATTAACTTATTACAACTTCAAACAAATTCACCCACAAGCACGTTTCAAATTCATCACACAGAATTATTTAAATACCGTTTCCATGATCTTCTCATAACTTAATTGACTTTACACGTCTACAAGACAAAAACAACAGTCACTGCAGAAAAATAAAATAAAAATGTATTTTTTTAAAGTGCTGGAATTTACAGCAGCAGGGTCCGGGGGGTTAAATGTTTATGAGAGGAAATACTGCCTTCGGAAAAACGCAGTGAAACACTCAAGGTCTTCAGACTTAAACACAGTCGACTGGCTCGGTCGACTCCTTTTTCCCTCGTGTGTGTGTGTGTGTGTGTGTGTGTGTGTGTGTGTGTGTGTGTGTCAGCACCTCCTCTTTATTTCAGACCTGAGGAGCCTCGAGGAAAGTTTCTTCCACATCAGTATGAACACCCCCCCCCCTTTTTTTTCTCCAAATGAAAGAAAACACCCTAATCTTCCTCCTTAACTCCACTAGCACTGCATTTATGAATTCTGGGCCATCGGGTGAATTGTGGACACTTCATTAGGCCACTGTTTAGGGCTGTACGATGCATTGTCTGTTTTATCTTTATTGCGATACCTCTGAAATACTGATATCACAGAAGGCTGCAATATGCAAATGTGC
Source organism: Hydrocynus forskahlii (assembly GCA_037974365.1). Taxonomy (NCBI): domain Eukaryota; kingdom Metazoa; phylum Chordata; class Actinopteri; order Characiformes; family Alestidae; genus Hydrocynus; species Hydrocynus forskahlii. The sequence continues at coordinate 2,729 of JBBPCX010067449.1, read as the reverse complement.
CTCTAACCAATCTGTCAAGCATTTCTGTCAAGGTGACCAATCACAGCTCCGGGTGAGTTACTAGGTGTTCTGATGAATCGAGGTCTTCACGTAATACAACAAAAGTCCAAAAATGTACTATTTTAAACAATATTTACAGACTTTAAGCCAGAAAAGTGATGATATGGGGTCTTTAATATATTGAAAGATTTTACAATCGCTATATGTAGCAGTAAAATCACAATACTGATATTTTGTCCACATCACATGTCCACTCCAGTTTCAGCTGTTGTCTGCTGGGGTATTATTTTGATGGCTCTTTACTGAATGGCAGCATTCATTAAGGCTACATGACAACATAAGCCTTTTTATAATAACTGACATAAACCTACATACACTTAGGCTTACTCCAACAACCTCACACACACAATGTATTCCTGCTCTTTTCAAAGCTCCCCGTCCCTAATCTGAACCTCAGAGTCCAGAACATCAACGTTGTTCTTTTATTTCTAATCTATTTCGAATCTGCATGTCACTAGAAAATCCATGTTTTCATTTTCCACCGTTCTGGGGACATTCGGTCCCTACGAAGACTGAAATACAGACACAGTACACGGTCAGTCACTACACTCAGGCCTAAATGAATGGTCAGGAAACCCTGCAGCCCCATGCCGGGCTCATAGATGGGATGCTAAATCCATTACCCTGCATGGGGCGAGTGTTAAAGAGTCACATTCAAAGCCCTTTGAAAACCCTCTGTTTTGGTTGAGGTGAAGAAGTTCACACATTGCAATAAACTCCACTGATCCGAGTGCAGCGGCCCAGGCTGAGGAGGCCTGTGAAATACACACACAGACCAAACTCATTTTAAAGTGTAAATTTCCATTTAAACACATTCACACGTTGCCACAGAGGCATTACTTAACACTAGCCGTTCCCCAACCTGATGAAAGAGCCTGCAGCACAAGCACTAAATGAATTAAGTTAACGCTATGTTATGTTCATCCTTTATGCTTGGGCTCCATTCAACTCCAGCAATTTAAACCTCCAGAAAATGGTTTGAAATTAAAACTGCTACCCAAGTTTGTGCGTCGGCACTTTGTATTTCTTTACTGACTACCTTTATTGTGCATTAAATAAAATATACATGTTAATGAAATGAAGTTCTGGTAGATAATCCCCATGTCATGTGACCTATCAGTGTTTTTCACATTCCCACCAGTCTGATTATGTTCAGTTATGGAAATAAAGCAGAGGGAAGTTTTTTTTAAAGATCATAAGATGAGTATAAAACTTTATTAAAAAAAAAGTTAAAACAGCCTTAAAAGAGCACAGATGTACAGAATATTGAAATCATGTTCATTTCGCTTTCAGGTTTGTCCCCATTAAATTAGGAACAAGTAATTTAATATAAAGCCAAACGCGTCAATTTCTTTTTTTTTTTACTACATTCCTACTAGGAGACGGTCCAAACCTTTAAAACATCAGGGTTTGTTTTCACCAAACCATCTCAGGGACAGAAGTGCTGATCTAGAATCATTTTTAGTGGCAACAGCCATAATCTGGAGGGATCTGATCCAAAATCCAGTCCTGGTGTTACATGAAATGGCTGAAGAAGCTTTGTTCATTTTCACAGCTCACAGTGATTCACGTTGTGTTCTAAACGGCATCCTCTGAACCACCTTCATGAAGACCTGGATGCAGTTTGTGGTGGCTGAGAAAAAGATACTGGGGTGTTTTCTCAGTAAAGGTTTAGGTAACCATTGACATCAAGTGTTTATAAGCTACCTCACAGTTCCAGTGTAAAACTGAAGCAAACGTGTCTTGGAGTCAATGGAAAAACGAAACGGATTTTTCGCCTAATGATTCCTTTAAATGTTTAATGTATAAACAAGCAATGCGCATTCCATCCCTTGTGTAAACACTGGTGAAATCCCCTCGATTCAGAGCTGCACGATCACTGAAGCTCTGTAAAGGGGTATAGGGGCATTTTGACAATTCTCTTATCCAGAGCGACTTACAGTCATTAGTTACAGGGACAGTCCCCCCTGGAGACACTGAGGGTTCAGTGTCTTGCTCAAGGACACAACTGTAGAAAGTGGGGGGTTTGAACCTGCAACTTTGTGGCCATCAGGTTCACAGGCAAGTGTTTTACCCACTAGGCTACTACCACACCTTTGTTAGAACTGTTTTAAAAAGCCTGATATTCCTAACAGCTGCTTTATAGTGTAAAAAACAAACAAATGAAGAACAGAATGGGATAATATTCAAAGGGTTTATTAACGAACGGCTCAGTTCCAATTTACAAGACAAGGGGAGTTGACCGCAATATGATAGCACCTAACTAACACATACAAACACAAACATACACGCGCACACACACACACCCTAAGCAATCTTACCTGTATCTTCCGATTTCCTTTAAGTACCAAACAGGTACAGTAGATGCTCATGCAACTCATTCATTCGTCCTGTCTACGCAAATTCATTAATCTTGCCTCAGCAAACAGTCCAATTTGTTGAATGAAGTGTCCTTTAAATGGATCTGCTGTCAAATTGTTACAATGGTGAGTGAACTGTGTCAAAAATAACATTAGATACTGCAATAAACAAAATCTGTGGGGCAGCAGTCGATGAAGTAGCGCAGGTCACTTAAAAAGTGCCTGCAAAATGATAACCTACACACACACACACACACACACACACACACACACACACACACACACACACACACACACACACACACACAC
>JBBPCX010067448.1:0-13243 GCA_037974365.1 Hydrocynus forskahlii | reverse complement strand
ATATAATATAAAATAAATGTACACTTTTCTGCTGTAGCAGTGCAAATTTCCCATTTGTGTCTGAGATGCCTCTCTCTCTCTCTCTCTCTCTCTCTCTCTCTCTCTATATATATATATATATATGTATATGTATATATATATATATATATATATGTATATATATATCTTTATATAGTAAACCAATATAATAAAAGAACTGTACATTATTCAAAAATGATAAATATGGAAATATTGTATATGTAGTACCATGCACAGTTTTCTTTTTGAGTGCCAACTAATTTCATTATGTGATCTTATTATTATTATGTGCAGTAGTCTTGCCATATCACTGCTTTAGTCAATACTAAAGATAAACTACTGATCTCTATTACGTGCAATAATATACTCTTTACCACCATTCGTGTTACTAGTAATTCATTTAACTGTAAGTTATTTATCTGTAGCTCCAGCATTCTATAACTCCAGCATATTCATCCTCCAGTATTTGTGTATGTAGTATTCTGTATTTCATATTGAGTATTTTCTGCAGTTTTTTTACTGGATTTATTTAGACATTATATTTTATATTGTTCTTGCCTCTGTGAGGTTGCAAGCAGTTTCCTCCAGCTTCAATAAACCTTTCTGATCCTGATTCTGAAATGTAATTGCTGTTCACCAATAGGCCTCTGTTTTTCATTTCTTTTCAGGACGAAAACATCATGAGCTCCATGCAACTCTTTGAGAATGTGATATAGACTATAAAACTCCAGCCATTGAAATGGACACTCTCCACAAGCCCCGTCCCCCCGCACACAGCAGATTAGCCCCCCTTCAAGCATTGCACTCCAGCCTGCTGCACTCCAATAGAGCTGTGTAGAGTAGCACACAGGGGTTAGTTAGAGTCGGGATGGGTTTTTTACTGCACAGTGAAAAGAATCCGATCAAAAAGCGAAGGAGACAAAGAAGATAAATGAACAGCTTGAAGCCTTTCAGCCACCAAACACTGGCTTCTTCACTGAGGAGTTTGTGGAACAGACCTCTGAACCCTCTCAAAAAACCTTTTTCTGCAGATCCAGCCTGTCTGGATTGGCCTTGACTGAGTATCTTCCTTCATCATGAGCCTTTTCCATTTGCCTCCAATCCAACTGGCTGCCGAGGAACGTTCTGGGGTGACAAAGACTCTAAGAAGAAGCACACGGATGGACTAGTATTCACCAAAAAAAAAAAAAAAAGACAATAAGAACAAAAAAATGACACCGAACTTAAGCATGCTCATCCAAATTGTGATTTTTGTGGTTTGCTTGCACTGAGAATGACAAAACAGTTGTAAATTTCCTTCCTTCTGTGGGCCAGTAGATTCCAGCAGAGACTACAGGTAGAATAAACAGACTTGTATGTGTAGCGTGAAATAGTGTAACATATTGTTTTCCGAATTCTGTTCCGATCTTTATTGCACTGAAGATGAACAAGCGGTCGTGTTGGGTCACTGTTTGTTAACAAACACTGGTGGGGAAAAAAAAGAATTTTGTGAACGTTTGCTCTTCTATCAGTCGCGAGGAAGGTGGAATGCAGGGTGTTGGGATTAACAGGAAAGCCAGCATTGTGGGAAATGCGGTTTACAAATATATGTTCATTTTGCAAAATTATACATTTTATGTCTGATATATAGAGACTGATTTTTGTCTTTTTGGTTCTCTTCCTTAAACGTCACATCGAAGTAGGATGAGAAAGTCGAATGACGTAATTTCAAATGAGTCTTAATTCCCAAGCGGTTACGTGCAAATGTAAATGTGTTCATATTATTTATTGAGTGTTTATTTGATAGCCAACAATGCAGTCTTATGTTGATAGGATGAATAAAGAATGCACTTCTCTTATTCAGCAGTGTGGATCATGTCCCTGAACTTTGCAAAGACAGCAGGAAATAACTAAAAGTTTTGGGTTCATTATGCACTAGTTATTGTGTTTTTTGATTTACACCTACTGGCCACTTTATCAGAAACCCCTCCCTTTTAGGGTATACTATTTTGGCTATAGGGTGGGGTTTCAAATAAAGTGGCCACTGAGTGGAACTGCAAGGTAGGGGTTAGTAATAATGTTGCCAGTTAGTGTAAGTTCAAGGTAGGTGCTTACACTAAAATGCCCACTGAGAGAAAGTACAAGGTATTACTTCGCCAGATAAGTGGCCAGATACGCTAGGCACAAATTTGAGTCAGCAGGAAAGTCAGCAGGGGCATATTAAAACACTTTAGAAGTGCAGAGAGTCTGAATAACTGAATGCAGAACACTGTAGAGCTACAGTGGGCTTATCACTGGCCTAGTGGTTAGGGCGTTGGCCTTGCAATCAGAAGGTTGTGGGTTCAAATCCCAATGCCTCAGTCACCACTGAGGCACCTTGAGCAATGTACTGTCCCCACACACTGCTCCCTAGGCACCCCTCGTTGACAACAGCCCCCTCCTTCACTTGGTGAATGGGTTAAAGGCAGAGAAAAAATTTAATGTTCGCGTGGTGTGCTCATGCGTGACTATAAAGGTTAATAAATTAAAATCACATGTTTTCATGCTAACTCCACACTGGACAGTTCTCATTCTTTTACATAATTTAAGGATGCAAACAGACAAATATAAAATCCAAAATGATTAAAAAAAATGTTTTACATTGATATATGTGTGTGTGTGTGTGTGTGTGTGTGTGTGTGAGCGTTTGTTTCTGACGGCTACGACATGCAAAACAATACAGACCAGACCGCCTCATCAGAGCCTTGAATGGACCATAGATTTGGATAGTAGGGGTGTAACAATACACTCGACTCATAATTCAGTTAGATAGATGATTCAGGGCTTATTGTTCAATACTCTTATGATATTTTCATCAAAGTAAGACTGAAAACGATTCAATAGTCTTACAATCTTCAGAATGAATTTTGAATTTGAAATTTGAAATCGTTGCCCAGGCAAGAGCTGGACGGGGGGCTTGGGGGCAGGGGGTGTATGAGGTAAGAGTGCAGGACTGGGCTGTTGATCTGGGATGCTTTAGCACTATATGCAGTGCAGATATATCATATGCCATTATTAATAGTATAATGCTAATAGAACAGTGCTTATTCTCATCTATGCACATTTTTACACTGTAATATCACAATATTTTGATCTATTGTTACACCCCTGACAGACATTAATGCCATTTCACTACGTGAGGCAGGTGACAAATTAGCGTCTAACTGATCGCCTCTGCCACAGATGGCTGGCTGAGATGGAATGCTGAGATCCAGATTGTGCTCTGATGAGGATTATTCTCCTCTCATTCAGTCATTCATGCGTTCATTCAACCGGACAGACCTGCTCTTTCCAGGTGTTGCATCATCTCTCGAGCGCATTCGTTCTGAATGAAGATGGATCCTGTCTGACTCATGTATCCTCTGGCCTGAGGCTGGATTACTGCCCTCCTGTGATATCGATCTAACACGTACACACACACACAAACACACACACACACATCTCACAATGAGCACCATCTGTTAAAGGAATAGCTCAGCAAATAAGGTTTTCACACTTGTGCCGATCAGCCAGTATGTGTTTGGTGTCTGAAGTTCACTTCTTTACTTTTAGCATTGGCTGAAATCATCAGCAAGCTGTAACAGCATCACTTCTGTGGTTTCTGAACTTGTAGGACACACTGTTATTATGCAACTGTGGACTAAAGGACCTCATAAAGCTTAAAACAGTAGTAACTTTCATCTTCAGACCTGAATTTTGACTGTCGGCATTTATAAATGACACTCGTACAGTCGTACAGTGTCAGAAAACACATAAGCTAGTTTATTACCAATCGCTGAACAACAGAACAAATTTAAATAAGGAATACTCTGAATATGTCCTGATGTGTAATGTAACCTTCATCACATTGGCCCAGATTTTGTAGCTTCAATGCGAAAGTGAGGTGCAAAACTGGAACTGATCCATTATTTAGAATAAGAGGGGTCCTGAGTTAATTGGATTTTTCCCAAACTATTCCTTCACGAAATGCCTTAACCCTTAGAACATGGCATGGATCCGTGTCGGAAGCGTAATAAATGATACTTTAACAACTCCTTATATTGAAGTTCCTCCAGTTTGTGTTGATGCTCGAGGTGTCACACATCATGCTGGACTTTGTTTGGTGTTCCTGTGTCCCAGATAACCAAAGTTGTTGTAATTTAAAAACATGTAATAATAAAAAACTGCTACTGGGGTTTTAAATAGGATGAACACACAAATGAACATAAAGAACAAAAATACCCAAATTTCTTTTATTTTAGGTCTTAAAAACAAACAGAAAAAACACACGATTTTTGAGCCCAGGAGAACTTTAGCCTCCGATTTCAAGTGAGTGGGGAAAACCTGCAGCCGAGCGGCAAAAGTGCACCAAATAACAAGGGCGTAGGAGAGCAAACACCGGTTTTACACCATATTTATACGTTGAAATTAGATTTTACTAATACACTCTGAATTAAGGTGAAAGAATCCAATTTACACAGTCCCCCCCGCCTTATTCCAAATAGTGGATCATTCCAAGACAGGGTTTCCTTAAATTTGGCTTTGGAATAAGAGGAGGTGGCTCTGTGAACTGATTTTTTTTTTCCTTTAAGAAATGCCTTAAGGTGAAAGGCTGGGGTTTTGTAACTCGATTACGCAGACAAATCATGTGCCCTGACTCATCTTCTTAATCTGATAATGGTAGTTAAATGTCATGAAGGTGCGTCATGATGCTGAATCAGTACAGCAGGGCCTGTTTGTCCCCAGAATCTGACGACCAACCCTGACATTGTGGCGAGTTGCATGTTACGAACATCTATGCGTGGTTTCTGAAGTCAAGGAAACAGTGATAACACATTGCAAAAGTCCGTCTAATGCTTGTTTACTAATGTGTTTATGAGGAGTCACATGGTGTTTCTCCGTGTTTGTCTTCTTCTGACTAGTGGATGTTTTTTCCCCTCTGGCCCTCTTTATTCATCCACGGGTTTTACATAAGAAATTCCCTTCAAGAGCCCATATTCTTCTATATTTTTACCCACCAGGTCTACTTTTAACATCTGAGTGGATTTATGTCTTTAAAATCAATATTTATTCTTACCTGAGCGTTTTCCGACTCCTAACCCCTGTCAGTAAAAGGATGTTTTTGTAACTGTGCCTTTAAGATGACTATATGTAAATAACCTCTGTTCTTATGGTGACACTGTTCTGATTGGCTATCCTGGATAGTGACACTGTTCTGATTGGCTACCCTGGGCGGTGACACTGTTCTGACGTGTGTCCCTTATTGTGCCTCTTTTCTAATTGGCTGTCCTTTGTTGTGACTTTGTTCTGATTGACAGGCCTTAATTGCGACTCTGTCATGATTGGCTGTCTTTTGATGTGACTCTATTCTGACTGGCTGTTCTGACTGGCTCTGTTCTGATTGGCTGCCCAGAACTGTGCCTCTGTTCTGATTGGCTGTCCTGTATCATGACTCAAAAAGCAGTCCTGTATTGGAAACACTCTGTATAACTTCATTACAAATAGGCGGGACTCAGTTGCTATAGGCTGCATAAGCAAATACATGTAAATGTGTAGGTTTTATTTGACAAAAAGCAACTTACGCCCCATATCAGGACAGTATGGACTGGGGAGCGAATGGTATGTTAACTTTAACAGTGTTGAGGGTGTAATATTTCCCAAAGTGCTGTAATTAACTGGTCATGATATCAGCGATTACAACCCTAGCGCATGGATGACGAGTCAGGTTAGAGTAGGAGGACATTTACAAACAGTATCAGAGCCGTAAAGCAGTTTTAGTCCCCTGAGGTACAAACAACATAATTTTACCTTTAACATGGTCCTTAGGCTCCAATTGTGTGTCCTACATGTCTTTTAAAGGTTTGCTGTAGTCACATTTCCATGGAAAAAAACTCATATCAGCACCTCTTTGTAACTTATAATGGAAAATTTAAATAAAAGCCTGGAGTCGGGAAGTTTAAGCAGCTTATAATATATAAGAGCAATGGAAAATGCCACGGTTACGCCACATAACTCAAGACTCTGTAGACTGACCCCAGGGGGGACCACCCAGTGATCACAGCCTGAGAGGCTGGAAGGCACAGCTTTTTCTGTGTGTCTGTGGCGGTTAGCTCACACGGGCTAATTCAGTGATTCTATTGTCCCATTTTCTTTGGTGATTAATGATTTCTTGCTAACTTTCCTGTCTCTCTTCACTCATTCCGGAAAGAGGGTCATATGAGGCCTGGGATTACAGGCTGATGGCCTCTGGTCATTCTTCTGTAATTGGGGAGGATCATGGGACGTCAAGTGTCACTTGTAATCTTTCTCTCACACGCGCATACGTACACACTGGTTGGTATTACTGTATCTGTGAGGACACTGCTGAATTTAGTACTGTGAGACTATAAAAGTTACCATACATTGACCTCAGTGACCAAAAGGCTCTTCGTGCTATTTTAGTTTTTTCTATGTAATTTGTTGTGAAAAACAGCACATTTCTTTGTGAGGACCCTCAAAATGTCCCAACTTGTACAGATTTACTAGCATTCCTATCATTATGGGGACATTTGGTCAACACACACACACACACACACACGCACACACACACAGAGACCAGAGGCTGATGCTTTGAACTGAAGATTATTTTACCCATTTGTTTGGTCAGGTTTTGGGTTTTTGATCTAAACTCAGAAAATGAACCGTAATTTTATTAGGGAGCCCAAGCAGTTTCTATTACAAGCCACTAGATGTTAGTGTAGAGTATAGAGGAATTTGATTCAGTTTCACAGTGTTCATTAAACATAAAAGACAGCATCACAATTTTAAAAGGGACAAGATTCAAGAGTCTTTATTGGTCACATACATTATACAAACGCAACATGTAGTGACTCGACCCCTAAGGCAATAAAGTGTCAAATTAATGAAATTAAATTGTAATTTGGACAGGCTGAACTAAGGTCATAAAAATATACAAACCATACATAACCTGTATTTTTACCCTGGGACAGTTACTTTCTCCCCGTCTGCAGTAAATACAAACCGTTTCAGTTTGATCCAGTCTGCTACCTGGTGTACCACCTCTGCTCTGACCTCACTGACCTGACCTCCTCCTTACTTTTCCCCTCCGAGCTGTAAACTCAGCATCTGCTGTTTTTCTCTCTCCATCCACCTCCGGCCGTCACTGCTGTCATACATCACCATGGAAACAGGACAATATCCAAGGACCTCTGAAGTTCAGAGTCAATAATAAGGACCTTACTGTTAATTTTCAATCTATTTAATCTTTAGTCCTCTTAGGTTAACCTCTCTTCCACAGGTGATCCAAGGCAGCAGCTCATAACTATTAATAAAATAATAAAAAATATGTATGTCAAGAAATATAATAATCCCCATAAGTCAATTAACATATGACGCTGTAACAACACTGATGATATGCTCCTATAAATACTGTTCAAAGTTCATGATGACATCAGCTGTTGGTCTAGTGATCGGGGAGCTGCCCCTGCAATCAGAAGGTCATGGGTTCAACTCCCAGGACTGCCAGTGGCACCACTGAGGTATCCTTGAGCAAGGTACTGTCCCCACACACTGCTTCCTGGGAGCTGTGTTCCTGGTTGGCTGCTACTTCACTTGGTGAACGGATTACATGCAGAGAAAGAATTTCACGTTGTTCACACGGTGTGGTGTGTTCATGTATGACAAATGGACACTTTGCACATAAATCACCTTGAACTTCACTAGAACAATTATTGCCCTGTTTATTTATATGACCCATTTGTTAGATTATTATTATTGGTTGTAGTAGTAGTAGTACTAACACTTCTTGTTGTTGCTGTTGTTATTGTAGAAGTATTATTATTAGTATTAGTTTGTTAATAACTATTGTTATTATATCATCTGATAAAAGTGATGTAAAGCACCATCAGTTGGATAACATTTTGTTTCCACGTGACCCAGTCCACAACACTACGTAACACCAGTGTTCTTCTGAAGGGCCTTTGGTAATATAGGTCAATTAAATAAGGCTGCGGTGGCGCAGACCCACCAGTAGAGGGAGCACGGAGAAAAACAATGTTTTTTAAACAACACTATTTTTCTTTTCGAGATATTTTCACAAACATTTTATAACATTTATATTGCAACTCTCCATGAAATTAGTAAAAAAATAAACACATATACGCTCTGGGTTGAAAAATAAAATACATAATACCAGCACGAGTTCATTCAATCAACAAAACATTTATTTAAATAAAGTGTTAGACGCATCTTAAACAAGGTTATTTTATAGTATATTTATTTCACTAAAATAAAAATAAACAAAAATACGATTTTTAAAAAACCTACCGCGTCCTCATCTCGCTTCAATGACAGTCCGCGGTTACGTATGCGGCACGGACCGATTTGATTAGTCCTCGCCTCTCTCACGTAGGGGGAGGTCGTTGACGTCGGAGGTTCGTTTTTTTTTTTGCGCATGCGTGCAGACCCCGTGTTGCTGGTGTGTATGTATGTGAGTGTGTGTATGAGCGTGCGAGTGAGTGAGTGTGTGTGTGTATGTGTGAGGGAGTGTGTGTGTGGAAGAGGCAGAAATCTATCGTTGGTCACTAGAGGAGCAGAGTGTGGAGCTGTTCTCTGAGAGAAGAGGATCCAGATCTTCAGAGGAGCCTGAAGGAGGCTCTGCTGGAGAAGAAGAAAAGGTAGAAGAGGAGAGAACTTCCACCTCGTTTCCCTGCTTGTACAGGTGAGCCATCTCTGACCAACATCTCTGACCCCTCCGCCACGCGCGTGGCCTCTTTTCTCCCCTGCTTTTCTTCTCCAGGCTCTTTTATTTCTTAGATCTGCTCTGAATGATGCTCTGGTTCATCTGAGCCTTGTGGATGAGCAGCAGCCACGTTGGAGCACCGGCTGTGTGTCTGTAGGGCCTACGGCAGCTCAGGATGGACGTTCACCAGCTTTAACAGACCTTCTGAAGTTAAAAATGAAACAGGTGCAGAGATTATTCCAGATGATCAGGCGTGATCAGTATACTGGTGGTGCTGAATGCTCTGTTGCTGGAACTCCTTTATCTAGTAACCTTGTATCTTTAGAGAATATCAAATATTTGTTCCGATTTCTATCATTTAATCTACTCAGTATGCCAACGATGAGACAGTTTGACAGCCAGAAAATAGTATTTTTGCACTGAGAAGATGATTGAAAGCAAAATATAAAGAAATGAGGGGTACTCTCAGGTTGGGGATGAGCAGTCTGACTCACATGGTCCAGGACGAGAGGTGTCCTTTGCTAGCCTGAATACATGGTACTGTGGTTATGGAGCTCTTGGGTCTTCCTGAGGTCGTTTGTGAGAGCCATCTCCTCAGGTTTCTCTCTGGATGGTAAGAACTGATGCTGGGACTTTTCGGTTCTGGTGCCAAATGGTTTCAGAATCCACCCCAACATCCACATTTCCAGACAAGCACTTTTTTGGCTTTATTTAAAGGTACAGGCTGAAAAGTTGGCTGTGGATTTGTTAGGCTAGTAGTATTAGATAACTTGGAGCCAGACCAGCTATTGTAATTATATTTCAGCTTGACAGTGTAACGTGGTGTAAAGTCTACAGTCTGTTCAAGAAGCCTCAGTAATAAGACCCTCTTAAAAGACCCTGAATTCCAGATAGGCTGGACTGGGACAGCCAAAGTCCATTATAGATTAGAACTAGTCTGTCACTGGTCCACCTTTGTGTAGTAATTAAAAAAAATAAACCCATTCTGTCAGACCCTGGCACTTGCTGCTCGGAGAAGGACTGTGGTTTGGTAGTTGCCACACATTGAGGAAGTGGGCATTTAAGAAACTCACACACACGCTCCACTGTGCAAAAGATCTTGGCACCTGTTAAAATATGTTTTGATGAGCAGTGAGTGTGTTTTTTTTTCACATTTTCACTATTTTAAATTAAATCGCTGGATTGTAAAGAACTAATGCTGGGACTTGCTGGTGCCACGAAAATGGAAAAAACGACTAGAGATGAAACGGATGTATAAGCAGGGGTTGACGTAAGTGGTACGCAAATGCGCAGCAGTTTTCAGTCTTCACAGCACAAATGCGCACCTAATTTGTGACTTCATATTGCGTGCCCCGCCCCACCCCTCGACTTCACAGCCTGCCCCGGTACGAGACCCTCCCCGGATGAGAAACAGACCTCATCAGCTGAGCAGTCGAGTAGGTTGTCAAGGTGTTTCGCCCCACCGCTCTCTCTCCCCGTGCATTATGGAGAGGACTGAAACACAAAAATCAGTGCTCGACCAATCATAATTCTGAATATATGCACAGTACACTTGATATGAATGAACATCTTAGCGTTTTGCCAAAATTCGGTACGGGCTCTCTTTTTCGGCCATGGAGAGAATGATGATAAACAGAAACATGTGTCCTGCTGAAGGGGTTCTGGTAGTGATACGGGCAGCTGCGTTCTGAACCTGCTGAAGTTTATGAAGTTTGTGTCGTTGGAGTGAGAACCTGCTGCCTCAGTTCTGTTAGGAAGACTGATGAACCCTGTTCTGCCTGATGCAATGTCTTCTACTGTGGAGTCAGCTCCAGTTCTTGAGGTGAGAAAACTCCCTCTTGTTTCTCTCTTGTAAATCACAGCTGGACGGGGTTAGGGGGGATGTATTAATAAAATGCAGAGAACACTCAGACTCCAGCTCCATTATTAGAAGATGCCAAAAAGGGAATAATAAATAATAAAATCCTCGGAATCCTTGGAATAATAAAAACTAGAAGTGGGAATCGACTCAATTGTGCAGTACATATTGTTACCCTGATGTGTCTGATGAACATGAAGGGTATGTTAGTTTGGCAAATTCCCCCCGTTTGCCAAAAGTACGTGTCATTCGTGTTCATCTGACACATTTGGATAACTAGATGTTACATAAACGTCCCGAATAAACAGTTGTTGTGTCTTCAGGCCGCACTCAAATATTTTCACTTCCCCTCCAGCGTCACACGCAGCCGAGGTCAGTCGAGGTCTCCTGCGCTGGTGGGGTGTGTGTATGTGTGTGTATGTGTGTGTATGTGTGTGTATGTGTGTGTATGTGTGTGTATGTGTATGTGTGTGTGTGCAGTTAGACTAGAACTAGGTTTACTCTACCTTTCAAAATTAACACAGGTGATGTAAATAGCGCACGAATCTAAAGTAATTAAATCTTTCTCTCGAAGTCTTATCAGCTGTGCAGACGTGAGGGAAGGGACTCCTCACACTGTTTGCCGTTTATCTCGGTTATTTTGTTTATTATGGTTATTCTGATTATTATATTTTATCAGACTTTCCGTTCACCCCAAGCACACTCATCAGCCAGGTTTAGTCTAGTCAAGTCAAGTCAAGTCAGGTCTACTTTCGCCGTAGAACACAGTGGTCCTGTCAGTCCTTATATAATTACTCAACCGCAGCTATTTGAGATAATTGTAATTAATTGAGGTTACCTTGATCGTTTTTCGTGGCTGTTACTTTTCACAATCTTTTGTTTGTTGCAATAGGCAGAATGCAAATAGTGTGTTTTCCCCAGTTGGTAAATAAATGTAAATTAAAACAGAAAACAGATTGAGGTCTTATGATGAAAACAAGACTTCTGACTAGAGCTGCACGATTTGTATGTAACAGTATTGCTATTATACTGAGACATATTGCGATTGCAGTATCTATCAATGTATTAAAAGGCCAATATCATCAGTTAGAATAGCTTGAAGTATTAAGGGATAAACATGGGTGGAAAGTGGCCATATCAGAATAAACGATGAATTATATCCATGGTACACAAACCTGCACATATGTCAAGTAAAGAATGTAATGGAAGGAAAATGTAGAACACCTTAGTGAATCAGTGTCTTTAACGGTTAAAGATGAAAATAATTAGACTTTTGTCGGATGACATTGATTCATCAGAACACCTAGTAACTCACTTGGCGATGTGATTGGTTACACTGTCAGAAACGCTGTGATTGGTTAGAAGCTCACTTGCATAATGCGGCCTTTTGCAATATCAAAACAACGAAATTGTGATGTTCAATAAACGATATTTTGTGCAGCCCTGCATCTGATTGGTGTTATGTGCAGTGCTTGTTTATTTGATGTTAATAACACCTTTACCCTTTACACAGGGAGTGTGTTAAGAGTATGATATTACAGCTCTGTCTGTGGCGTTTGTACAAAAGTTTGATGGACGAGGATCTGTTTCATCTCTTTACCGGAAATGTGAAACTGCAGTTGGAGCCACAGGGGGCCGAATGCTTGCTCTTCATGATTCAGCACTGTGCAGTGAGAGCTGTTCAGTCATTAATCAGTATAAGGCAATCTTGGCCTGCCAGTGTTTTATATTGATTGGTTTAGCGTGGATAAGCCGGAGGAAGGCTGAAGTACCTCGGAGAGCAGAGCTGATGAGCATGGCTTTGAATGTGTCGGTGCTTGGCAGGCTGGATTCAGCACTTGGTTCTCTCTGCAGAGCAGGAGGCCTGTGAACAGGCACATGTACCTTTTTTTTTTTTTTTTTTTTTTTTTTTTTTTTTTTTTTAGGAATCAGAAATAGAAGATGTGTTTTCAGAAGATGCACAGTGTTGGAATTTTCCTGGGTTTGTGTAATGTCTCGGTTTTCAGTCTCGGTTACTCTGTATATATAGCTTCGGAGGCAAATAAGAGACCCCTGCAAAAATGTTCAGTTTCTCAGGTTTTATGTTTTATAGGTGCAAGTATTGAACTGAACAGCTTTGCCGTAGGTTTTAAGAACTGCTGAAAATGTTTCTCCAAATTTCCAAATAAATATATTGTTCTTTAAATAATAATTTTAAAGGAAGTGATGAAACATCAAAATAAGAGAAACGATGCAGTGTTTGCAGAACTTGAATAATTCAAAGGAAACAAATATCTCGTTCACTCCTAAACAAAATGGCAATAATTACCTTGACATAATTCTAGTAGTGTTTTACCATCCAGCTGATCTCATTGCGAGAGGAGAGTGTTGATTACAGCAGTGTTTTTTATACTTTTTTCATTAAATAAGATGTGATTCAGGTGATCATTAATCACCTCATAGAGCAGAATGAGTGCTTGTGTACGAATTGAACAGG
This sequence comes from Hydrocynus forskahlii, assembly GCA_037974365.1. Classification (NCBI taxonomy): domain Eukaryota; kingdom Metazoa; phylum Chordata; class Actinopteri; order Characiformes; family Alestidae; genus Hydrocynus; species Hydrocynus forskahlii. The sequence goes on along the minus strand of JBBPCX010067448.1, from coordinate 154 downwards.
CACTGGCATGGAATGAGACGCTGATTTAAAAATAAATTGCAGTGGTTTCTTATTGTTTTCTGGAGCTGTGTGTGTGTGTGTGTGTGTGTATGTGTGTGTGTGTATGTGTGTGTGTGTGTGTGTGTATGTATGTATGTATGTGTGTGTATATATA
>JBBPCX010067445.1:0-13247 GCA_037974365.1 Hydrocynus forskahlii | reverse complement strand
TACCTTATTACAGAACATATTCTGGTTTGTTTAACTCTTTTTTTGTTTACTGCATAATTCCATGTGTTCCTTCATCAATTTGTTTATTTTCAATATTAATCTACAATGTAGAAAATAATAAAAACAAAGAAAAAAATTGAATGAGAAGGTGTGTCCAAACCTTTGACTGGTAGTGTATAATTAAAACCACAGTTTGGTGCAAAAAGTCGTCACATGAAAAGATGAGAAACAAGTAAACAGTTACTTTATTATGACTTCTTTTGGAGAAATAAGAAGAAACTATGCAAAACTGTGTCCTGAATGAGGGAGGAGCAAACAATTCAAATGTCAACAAGTGTGTGTTCAGTGATGTGCAGAGCGCAGCTCCTGTCCCTCCCACTGATCCAATCCAGGATCAATCATTTGACAACAGAGTTTTGTTAGAATCCATTAACACTGCCTAAACACTGATAGCAGCACTGTTTGTCCAGGAGCTATTTCAGTACTGACCAGTAAGGAACCAGTACCAATTTAGTATCAGTTCTCAATACCCAGTCCAAGTACCAGCCATGCTTGGATGTTTTAATTGCATACACTTAGGCATTTTTGATGCAGCATGGACAGCATGGAACTCTCATGTTGATCCTGGCAGTTGCCCCTGCAATTGGAAGGCTGTGGGTTTGAATCCCAGGACTGCTGGTAGTACCACTGAGGTACCCTGAGGAAGGTACCATCCCCACACACTGCTCCCGGGCGCTGTGTTCCTGGCTGCCCGCTGCTTCATTTGGTGAATGGGTTTAAATACAGTGAAAATATCACACTGTTCACACTGTGTACTGTGGTGTGTTCACAGATGACAAATTGACTTCACACAGCATAATAGATACAATAAAATCAATCAGAATCATAAACTTTGTTGATGCCAAATGAAATTGCTTAAATGATCTCATATGACTACGTCCATTCTGTTGATAAAATGGTTAGTAAACTTAACAGTGAGTCTGACTACATATTATACCTGAGCATCAGAGTCAGGATCAGAAAACTTACGACTGTTACGACTGCACAGAAACACAGAGACACAAAGACAAGAACAATATAAATTATGTAGTTCAAATAATGTCAAATAAAAACTCTGAAAACTGCATTCTGGTATATATACAAAATGCTGTGCTCAGTAAGAAAGGTAGATATAAATACTATAGAAAAATAAACTACGGCTAAGTTATTTAGTCTTTAGATCACAAAGAAAATTGCACATCTGAGAACCAACAGGTTATTGTCAAGTCAAGTTTATTTATGAAGCACATTTTCATTCACAAAAGTCATTCAATGTGCATTACAGGAATAGAATAGAAAAATAAATCAGAATAAAATAGAACAGAAAAAATCAAAAATACATTAAAAATAAATGAAAGGGGATGCAATAGAACTGCCAATAAAAGCAGGCAGAGGAGAGTAAAGCAAATTTAGAAGCTTTTTAAAGCTCAAGTTGGTGCAGATCTGATACTGATGGGCAGTTTGCTCCAGCAGCGAGATGTCACACTGTTTCACTGTGTGACAGGGTGAGGAGTTATAGACCTGTGTGGGTTAGTATAAAATAATACTGTCACATAATACCAGTCTAACAGTTAAATTTAAAGAAGAACCTGGAAAACCTTTATGACTTTTCCATGAAAGTCTCACATTGTCTAACATGAACAATACAACTGTGAAGCCCTACAACTCATTGTTTTCATGCTCCAGCTCCCAGTATAGACCACAAGTACCTGGCTTGGGGCCTGGAATAAAACAGAAATGTGTTCTGTCTGAGGCTTCACAGGGAAGGCTTTAAAAACTACTGTGTTTATGCCAAGGCTGCTTTAATCCAGGGCTGCTACTCACTCGCGCAGCCACCAGAGAGCACTATCATTTGTGTGTGTGTGTGTGTGTGTGTGTGTGTGTGTGTGTGTGTTGGTTGGGGGGCGGGGGGTGGTTCCTGGTTCGAAGTGTCTGCTGTTTTAGGCACCTGAATTTTTTTAAAAACTGTTTTAAAGTGAGTGTTTTTTCACAATAACATTACTAACTATACAAAATAAAACTAAAATATTAGATACAGATAATGTTATACAGTAAATAGTGATGTTATGTTCAGTATATCAGTGTGTTCTTTGTGGAAGTCCAGTATTATTGTAGTTTCCATCAGAAACCTGGTTTGTCCTTCATTAAATTAAATCAGGAGCTGCTGATGGAGTTTCACAAATCCAAACAGCGGCTGGAGGAACTGAGGAGGAATCTGGAACCGAACCTGTGTTCTCCTCACCAGCTCACACAGTTTCAACTACTTCTACAAACAAAACAAATCTTGACGCTGTTTACCGCATTCTTGTTTGTTTGTGTTTGTTCTAATGTTGACTTTCCTAGCAGATAGCCACTTTATCATACACTGAGAAAAATGGCTGTAAACAATTGACATAGATGTCTGTAATTCACAGTCCTGTTTATGTCCTTCCCTCATGTCTCACTGGCGCTCCTCCTGATACCTAGTCTGCGTGTCCCTTGAGTGGCTTTTATTAGACTTAGAACTTGGGTTATTTTTTGGATCTCACTCTTATTTTCTTTCTATTCTTTTATTGTTTTCACTTTTATTTATTTATTAGGACCTAGACATTCGTATGTATTTTATTTGATGAATTTTGGTTCCTACCTTTGGAACCGTTCCCTACGGCTGTTGCCCAGTGACGTATTTGGATGTTACAAGGGCATGCCACACCATAAATATAACCACTAAGCAGCTGTTATCTTAAGTTATCCAGGTTTGTATATAATTTCCAGGAGCTCAGTTAAGGTAATAAATGTCATTTTGATATGTAGAGTGTGCCTAATGTGAACTGAGGTGCTGAAAAACACTGTAAACTAAGAGGCCAGTGCTATCAGCATTCACAGCCGCAGCCCAGCATGATAGACACGAAATACAATGATATGCCTTCACGTATCTTTATGTTTCCACGTATAGAGTTCTTAAGCGGTGTGTTATTCTGTAGATGCCCATATTAAGAACTGTGGATCTGAGATGCACGCCAATCAGCCCACGCTGAGCACATGCAAACTGAAGGGCAGCCACTCAGACCAATGCTGGAATACAGTCAGAGGTGAAGTGTAGGAGATCTCTTTCCTACAGCTGGGAATTTCTCTTTTTCCTTCTAAGAGTCAAAACTTATCATTTATATCTGAGCACCATAGGTTCCAGAGAGCCAGAGGAGATGGTCATAAATTGGTTCCAGTCATTTAAAGAATTACAGAGCAAGATTTGTTACAAGTTGTTGATTCCCACCTGCCTATTTAAGGGTTGATTTTTAAAGTCTATAATTTGCTCCATTGTGGTTGAAACAACGTCTGTAGACCGCATGTTAGACTTTCCCACGTCCTGCACCTTTATACCATAAAGGTCATTTGTAGCATGCACACACCTGGTCAATCAAAACAGCCGGAGTTTGGAATTTTGCGTTGCTTTGGGGACTAGATGTTCAGAATAATAAATATCACCTGTATGAAGGAAATCCCACTGGGTGCTGGACAGAGCTGTGGTGTCCTGGTCTAGCGTGCTGCTGTGCTTTCTCTGGGCACAGTCGCCTGGCCACACAACAAAGGCCTGGATCTGAAATGATTTGCAAACTTGTCATCAATAAGTCAGACTCCAGCTGGGCCTTCAGTACAGAGTAATCTCTCAGGACAGCAGAGCCACCTCTTTCTCCTCACACATGAATACACAAAGATACAGGAAAAAGACAATAAATCAGTCCGATTTTATTATTCCTCTGTAAATGAGTCTGAGCATCACGAAGTCTCACGCTTTACCAAGGCTGGTACTGATTTGTTTGGTATGATTCAGAATTCCTCTCAGAAGTACTCATACAGCAGCTAGACTGGAGAAGCTGTTTATACAGTGAGTGGATTGTGACAATAAAATTAATTCAAGCTTTTTGGATTTTCATAGGTTTGAGTCCAAAGTGTATCTTGGCCAAACATGACTACGTACTACATTCAGTACATTCCAAAATCAGAGAATCAACATCTTCAAGTCAGTGAATCACAGTGCATGCATATATTTTTACCCTTAGGTGGTGTTCACAGTAGTTGTTGGGTCTGAGTTTGAAGTCACAATTAATATATATATTAAGGAGACACTCCAGTCAAAATACAAAATGAAACAGTTCCTAATGTAAACATGCCTACTCATCGATTACTCACATTGTTATACACAAAATTCATTAATAAATTCAAAAGTAGCGTGTTGTGCACTTTTGTTTTTAAAGTACTGCTTTATGAACAAAAGTGCTATAACATTTAGTTTGTAAACACTTTAAACCAATAAGGAGCTTTTTTAACAGCGGTGTTCCCTTTAATGCAGTTACACAGCTGTAGTTCAAATATTTCTAAATCTTAAACATTAATGTAATCAAATCAAATATAAAAGCAAAGCTATTTGCCACTGCAGGACATCTCTCTATGAACGTTTTATCTAGTTTGTTATAGAAAAACAAGTTCCCCTCAGAGTCCAGAGCCACGATCATAACATTTTAACAGGCAGCTTCCGAGCAACAGCAAGATAACATTTATAAATCTGTTTTCTTCTTTTCTGGACAGGTACGAGCAGAAACATTTATTTAATCAGGGAGCAGCAGAAACATTTCTTTTATCAGGGAGCAGCAGAAACAGTCCGTGTGCAGTAGAGTGTCCCTGTTAGAGTGAGGTGAAGTGGTCGAGCACAAAAAACAAACTTTCAAAATAATAGTAATAAAAAAAATTTGGTAATAGATGATAAAATAATTGTCGGCTTTAACACGATAATAACGCATTATCTTGCCTAGCCCTAATATATATGTATATATATATATATATATATATATAATCTGAATTCTGGCACACCGTTGAGGCTTCAATACAGAATATCACACAGCATGATGAACAACATATTCCATGCTAGTTTTAGGCCAGGATGCCCATTTAAAATTATGAATAAATTAAATACAAGTGAACTGAGTGAAGACACAAAATTTGGCTTTGGTTTACTAAGTGGTTGCATTTCTTTTTCTGAAATGCAGAAATGCAAAAAAGGTATGTTATCATCAGTTGTCCCCTGTATTTTACTTAGTAGACACCTTTCTGTCTGAAGAATCCTCATTTGCAATTAAATAGTGTAAAAACCCAAATAATCTCAGTCTGAAGAGTTAATTTAACTGTTTTACTCTTCAGATAGATTCTGAACATTCCTCTGTACAGCATAATTTCTTGCCAATTTATTTTCTTGCGTCCAGTAGGTGGCAGTGCATCCTAAGTGGTGCTATATGAGTGATGTGTTAGTGAAGATGCCTGCCCATGCACATGTGTGTATAAGTGTAAAAGTGTGGAGGGCACTGGGTTTGAATTGTTGATCCAATATGAAAAGGCTTCCCTACTTCCTTCTGTGGGGCAGCAAAAAGTGCTTTCACCTCAGTCACCGTCAATCAGAAATACCTCAGAAGACCGCGATAATGTGCTCATCTGTTGTCAGTCATTCTCAAAAGAGGCTCGTTCTATTGAGTTTTGGGATGAAAAGAAGAGAACATGCACAGAGAACATTCACTTAATTGTTGTCCACAGGGACTTATCCTTTCGTGCCAGACCTCTCTGTGACAATATGAGTCACCAGTTACTGGTAGGCTATCATGTTTTCCCAGTGAGCCATGCTGTCCTAGTTTAACATCATATCAATGTATTCACTGAAGCAGTACTGAAAAAGCTGGCTTTGCAGTGAATTGGCATTCCGTTGGTCATGCATGGTGGAGATAAGGGTGACGCAGAAGCAAACAAAGAGGTCTGAATCAAAAGAAAAACAAAGAAAAAACTTGAGAAAACTTGAGAAAGCAGTTGGGCAGATAAGGAGGATTCCTTATTAGTTTTGGTGCATGACTGGAAAATGTAACAACATGTTTCTGAGTCTCAAAATACCTAAATTCTACATTACATTACATCGAAAAGCTTAATCATGTAAATGCAAACGTAACCAAAATTGTGATAACCTTAGTATCATTTCAAATCTTGTCCTAATTTTGTTAAGTGTCATATTCTTCCAAATGGCAGAATTCAGATGGCAGCCGGCCAGACCACATGATCATAACAGAACCCCGTTGTGACAGCTTGGATGAAGATCTCAACCAGAGGCCTGGGAGCTCCCTCATCTACTCTATCAATGACCGTCCACCCTGGTACCTCTGTGTTCTTCTGGGATTCCAGGTGAGAGACCACCTTTTACGCCACTGTTCCGTTCAGGGAACACTGAATGGAACAGTGAGTTACACCTGCTACATGGACCTTTTTTTGTTGAGAAACACCTACCTATCAGTTTACAGTTACTGTAGCCCATCTGCTGTTGCGCAGTCTGTCAGCTCCTCTCTACACCATCTACTGAGGGCTTGGACTGCCACAGGACACGGCTGATCCAATATCTCTGGACCATTCCAGCAGTGGACCATTACAGCACTGATACCAGCATAGTGCTGGCATGTTAGTGGGTGTTGTGCAGGTAGGAGTGTATCAGGCCCAGCTGTGTCATGTATAACAGCTACAGTCTGTAATTATAGAGCGTATCTATAAGGAAGGTGAGTCCTTTAATCCAGTTGTGCTTACAAAACAAGACCAGAAATTGGACTCAGGGTCTGAGATTGAGGACCAGTGACTGATAAAATGGTACATTAAGGGTCAATATCATGGACATTAATTCATTCATTAATTCATTCATTCATTCATTCATTCATTCATTCATTCCAAATAAAAAAGATTTATCAAGTGAATAAACTGTGAACATTTCAAAACACGGCATTGAATGATCTTGCTATTTGACTTCAGACAGTCTAGATCCACCCATCAACAAAGACGTTATAAGGACAGTTTCAGTCTGGACCGCCTTTTTGAACGAGGTACAATACAGGCCAGCCAGTCAGAACACAGATGATTTATTTGTATTAGGCACAGTAACAAACACTGTTAAATTCTAAGGAATAAAAAGAGAGGTTGAAAAATGGTTCCTGTGGATTTATTTGCCCAAATCCTCGCTGGCTTCATTTCTGTTGAGAACGTTTCCTGAAATCTGTCAGTAAATCTAATGTTTACTTGTGTCTCCTTCCAAAAGTAGCTTTGAACAGATGTAGGCTGTCAATCTCTTTAAGACCTCTTCTCACAGCACTGTCAACAGAGTATTGTTCCACTGGGACATGCAGGGCGATTTACGTTCTGCACTGCAGGTGTGTATCCAATTTAATTAGCCAAAACAACCCTTGATAACCTTTTGATTTTATCAGGAAGTTCATCCAGGGGAGCCTTTATGAGGTGGAGTACTGATGATGGGTGATTAGTTCTGGATCACAAATGCCACTCCAGCTCATCCTGGAGTTATTGGATGGAGGTCACAGTTAAAAGTTTAATAGTAAATTATTAGTCCCTTTGGCAAATAAAAGCATGCAAATGTCACAAGCGGACCTTTGGGGAAAAATGAAGGGCAAGAAAAATGGGATATGGGTTCTTTGCGAGGGCACCTGTCTTTCTATCAAAAGTATATTTTTGAGACCTCTCGTCGCTTAGACCAAGCCTGATCCAGCGCACCTCACCCAGTTAATCTAAGTCTTGGAAGCTTTTAAAAACTTGTGCAACGTGTGTTAGATTATGGTTAGAATGAAACTCTGTGGGAGCCAGGGAGATATGTGCTCCACAATCTCTCGATGAACTACTGCGGTGGCTTGGGCAGCTGGATTGCTGCTGCCATAACAGGAGCAGATCAAAGAGAAGACTGTCTCAAAGAGAAGAATGTCTCGAAGAGAAGAATGTTCTAATGGGAGCTTTGGAGCTTTAGACTGTAACTCAGATGAACTTGGAGCGTTAACCTCTGAGGTCAGTGCCGACTAGCACCTCATTCCGGCCTCACGCACGATGCGCTCCTTTAAGAACAACACGTTGTTCTCACTTGACGAAGCAGTGGCATGTGCTAAATGGCATCAGTCAATATTAGACATGGACAGATCTGAATAACTCCAAGACCTTAACTGTAAGGCCTGTTTACCACACACACAGGATTTACATCTAAAGAGGGAGAGATAAATCTAAAGGGCAACTCCAACATACTTCAGTAACAAATGTACAGAGAAAAATACCAGCTGTTCTGGTAAAGTCCTTCTGAAGCAGTGTGAGCCACCCTTGTTTTCTTCAATAGCTTTGTGTATAAACCTATTCTAGCCTATTAGGGACATCTTCCTTGTACCTATACTCACTGTAACAGCTCTGCTTAAATATACTGATGCACTTTGTAGCTCACAATTACAGACTGCCTCATTTTTTAGGCCCTCTTTAGTCCATTAATCAGTGGCCACAGGACCCCCAGTGAGCAAGTATTATTTATGTTGGGGAGCATTCTCAGCACAGCAGTAACACTGACATGGTAGCGGTGTGTGTGTGTGTTGGGGGGGTAAGTGTGTGTGTGTGTGTGTGTGTGTGTGTTTATGTGTGTGTAGAGCACACACACAGCACTGCTAGGCTGAAAATGGTCCACCAACCAAAATGTCTGGCCAAAAAGTGTCCTGTGGACAGAAATTGACCACTAATAAAGAACTGACACCAAACCATGTCTGCTTTCCTCTTTATAAGGAAATGAAGTAAGTCTTTACTTAAACATAACAGATGTCATGAGTTGTCATGTCAGAATTTGTTCAAAGATATATTGTCAGTTCCCTCTTGCCAATAACTGACATATGACATATGTGGTGACAGTTAGTGGTAATGTTGGTAACATATGTTATAATACTGAACAAAGTCTGTTTATTAGCATCAAAAACACCACTGAACATACATGCATCAGTTTTTATTTGTAATGATGATGTTGGTAAAGTACTGGCATATATCAAATTAATATTATTTTGAATTTTCTAAATCTTAAAAGTCTCATAATACCTTGCATGTGACCCATCTTTAATGGATTTAGGTCAAAGCCTTCTCAAAACTATCATAAAACAACATCTCGGGCATCAGGCAGCTCATTCATAACCATTTCCTGTAATCCTATCGTTCTGTGAGGGAACTTTTGGAGCCATTAAATTCCTCAGACGTCTGGTTCCTATCACCACCGCTGTGAACAATTCTGACTCTACGATGAATTATTTCACACCAACCAGTCTGGGTGGCTTTGTTTACATCTTAACCATTTATTTATGTGGAATTTAAATAGAAAATCTGTGGAATTTCCTAAATGATCCATCAAAATGATGTACATCATTATTGTATTATAATTGATTTACTGTGCTTTAAATGCTATTTTACTCCATTGAATTAAATAGCTACTGCAAGGCTAATGTTTCTACAGACTTATATATTTATGTACAATATACTGTCCAGCAATGTAATATCCAACAAATAAAAATCAAACATATTTAGCGGCAAAAATGGTGACAAATATTCCTCAGGATGTAAAAAAAAAAATGCCAAGATAAAAAAAAAAAAAAATTTCTTATTCTCAGAACTCTCCAGAAAGAATTTTTGAGGTGCACACATTGCTGACAGCTTGTATAATCTCCACAGAAAAGTATATAGAGGATGGGATGCTCTGGATCAACCACACATGAGTCTGAAATCACCATACCCAGTTCCAGATGTTGGCCGCAGGGGTATAAAGTCCCTCAGAACTGTGCACTCCAAAGCGTTCCATCCAATAACTTCAGGATGAGTTGGAGTGGCAGGAACTAATCACCCAAGATCAGTACTCCACCTAATAAATACTTAACTTTTCTTATTAAAATCTCAGGTGTCTAAAGCCTATGTTTCGGCTAATTAAATTGGATACACACCGACAGCATAGAAAAGAAATTGTCCTGCACGCCCCAGTTGGACGGCACTTTGTTGACAGCCATCCGAGAAGAGGTCTTAAAGAGACTGACAGCCTACATCTGTTCACAGCCACTTTTGAAAGAAGACACAAGTAAACACAAGATTTAGTGACGGATTTTAGGATACGTTCTCGACAGAAAGGAAGCCAGCAGGGATTTGAGCGAATAAATCCACAGGAACAATAGAAACATCAACATCTGATGTTGGATCTCTGGTATAACACACAGCAAGTACCCCAGCTTTAGTTGTTTTGCGCTATACTTTTGAAAATGAGTATTGCTTTGCCAGCACAAAGTCTGCTTCACGTGACCAGCGCAATGAATCAGTCTGCTAATAAAAAAAACATGCAATCGTGGGACAAGTTATGACTTAAATTAAGCGTCATTGTTTTGGTACGGCACATTTCACATAATAATGCACACCAAAAGCCATTTAGTATGACTAATGATAAAAATATACTGTGAGTAGTGTATCAGACGCTGAGCCTTTGCCAGCGGTCACTGAAAGAGAGCAAAATTGTCGGTTGGTGTTTAATTAGGACCGGTCTATTAATTACCACAGAGCTGGACGCATTTTTGAAAATTGCATGTTTGCTGAACATGCAATTTTGCCAAGAGGGCTTTGGGCTATGATTAGTGCAGTCTGCTCACTGCTCTAAACATCTCAAATCTCTCAGACCATTTGATAAATGGAGAAGAAACTGTTAGGATGCTGTTAGAGCTTTTTCTTTCTGATGAATGGCCTGAGAGCTAAATGATAAAGCAGTTAGTCATATTTTCTACAGCAACTGAAAAAGTGTAGATGCTGAACGTCCGCCAGCGAGCATTCCTTGAAGCAAGGCTGGAATGATGATGTGTTTTGGTTTAGCTGGAGTGCAAAGCCCGAAATTTCAAGTTTGGTCATACACTGACGTTTGATGGATTGTTGTTCTACAAAACATCCTTGACATTTCAATATTGGGAGATGTCTCATGCCCAATAGACTGTTTCCCATTTGTCGGTAGGCTACCAGAGATTCCACTATTAGATTGCTGCTGAAAGAAAACATCTGTTTAAAGTATGTTAGTGTAAAGCGGATTTCACTTCATACCTGTCTTTTCTTCTACACTTATTCTTCTGACGGGCTTTGATACCAGGCACTGTCGACTATGCTGAGTGCCAGTAGTCTGAAAGAGGAGATGGGTGTCTGGACTGGAGGTGGAATCTTCTGGACTTTCCCATCTCAGGCTGACAGAGCTGTCATAGAGGGGAGTAGGTGTGGGAGGGAATTTAACACTGTTTTCTTCAACAACGTCTACATTTTCACAGCAATGGGACAGATATTTCTTGAGATGCACTCAGAAAAATGTTTGTATCATTAATGAAAGTTCATAATCTATGAATATTTTTTACTTACTGTCTCGTTTGAAAGTCCCAGGATTCACACCTATACCAAATATTAGTTAGAGAATGTTAATGTTATGGCTGATTAGCACTAGGTACCATTAACATTTAAGAGCAGGCTGCATTGATTTGAAGTATTCTGTCGTTATCTTTACAGAAAGCCCCCATAAAGCTGCCTTCGTAAGACCATGGGATATGTGATGCAGCATATGTTTTATGACTTTCTTGTTGCATATTTTTATGCCAAAAACCACTGCCCCAAATAATGAAAAAGCACTTTAAATCCAGACCAACTGATCATGTCCAGAAAGCTACATTTGAATTGGAATCAGATTTAATGCGGCCAACAAATGTGCCCGTTCAGAAGAAAATGTACTTTCATTTAGACTTTTGTTGCTCAGACTGCAGAAAATCTGTCCTGCTCTAATCAGAGTTTAGGCTGCTTAAACAAGGCCTAATACTGTCATGCAGATTTACATGTGTAACACTGTATTTTTCATACAAATATTATGTTAGGTTACTGCACACTGACCAAGAAAGCATGCTTGTTGGTAGTGTCTCGTTAGTTTATGAGCTGTGTACTTTGGGAGAAACGCCCTGGGGACTGAGTAAAATTCAAAAGGGAGCTAAAATAAAGTAAAAATACAATGTGAGAAATGATTGCGGGAGGCAAAGAAGCCTTCAAAATTCACCACTTAAACATTGCTTAATAAGACTTTTCTTACTGTGTTATAACGCCATCGAGGGCTTGTCTGCTTTCTTAGATCTTAAAACAGAAAGATGAAAGTGAATCCTTTCGATAAACTATAGAGCGTGTTATTCTCCATTATTTCTCCTGTCTGAGCCTATCACACTCTCAGGCTGCAAAGATGGTGAGATCAAAGGGAAACTAGAGGCGAGACGAGACAGGAGTACACGGGAGACCTGTTAATATGCAAGGCAAGGAGATGTACAGGGCATATAGAGGAGTACAATAAGAGGGCCTTACTGTTCTGAACCCCCTCACTTTAATCTCTCCAGCAACTGGGAAGGGAGGACAAGGCAAGACGAGAACAGGTATTTCATGTCACCGAGAATTCCCAAAGGTCCTTGTGTCGGCTGTTGCCTTTTGATTTGAGCAGAAATGTGCTTATTCTAGACCGTGTCCCACCAGCAACATAAGACAGGCCGAAACCGGGCTGTCCATTCATCTCTTCAAAGAATACATACTGTAAAGCAGTGCAGTGTTAATGCTGCAAATGCTCAACACGAGCCAAAGGGTATTGCATTCCACCTTTGCTTGGTATGTAAACTTTCCCTGGTATATCATTGCAGTATCCTCCCTACAACCCCATGTCAAACTAGTGGAGGCCCTGGCCAAAGCTTTATATTATTTCCCCCTCCAGCTCAACAAATTTATGAACCTTGTTGTCGGGGATAAAAAGACTATCAATTCACAACAGATCACCCAACATCTGTGTTCTATTTCTTTATGTCTCTCTGGCTCAGCTGAGTAGCACTTAACTTTTAGCTTTTTGTGATCATCCATCAACTGGCTTGGCTTAATGGCAGGTTGTTTTTTTTGACCAACGTCGGCTTAGCATCCTCTACATTTCCCTTTCCTACTCTCTCTCTCTCTCTCTCTCTCTCTTTCTCTCTCTCTCTGTCTTCCACTCTCTCTCTCTCTCCTTCTGAAGCATTACATACTGGCATTCGGTGGCATCCTGGCCGTCCCACTGATCCTCGCAGAGCCACTGTGCATTAAGGACAACAATGAAGCCAAGAGCCAGCTCATCTCCACGATCTTCTTTGTGTCAGGCCTTTGCACTGTGCTTCAGACCACCATTGGGACCAGGTAATCCACACGTCTGTAACAGAATCTTGACGATTACAGTATTAACCCTCTGGCCTTGTTCGTTTTTACTATACATTCAACTTGTTTATGGACACTTTTGGCCAATTGAAACCCATGAAAACTACATTTTTTAATTCCTTGTTATTTACACTGTTAAATCATAC
>JBBPCX010067444.1:22325-37829 GCA_037974365.1 Hydrocynus forskahlii | reverse complement strand
TGTATAAAAAAAATCTTGTACATCTTGCATAATTAATAAAAAGTCGTGTACGACAGTTCCATAAATCAATGTAAATTTCCCACTTGTAGGACTAATAAAGGTTTATCTTATCTTATTTTATTTTATATTTATGACCTGGGACTGATCGGGTGGCCACATGGCGGCTGCACATGCGCGGAACCAATTGAGCAGCGGCACGGATCACACACTGACAGGCCTCACCACAATCCATTCAGCTGAGTGATTTGTTCTTTTAGAGCAGTGATTCTCAAAGTGTGGGGCACAAGAGACCTCGGGGAAAGTCATACAGAACTAATGTTTAACATCCGAGTCATTTTCATGGCGGAACAAAGAATTCACATCGGTTACGTAAGCAACCTGTTCATTCACTGCTGTCAGAGTCTTAGAGAGTAAAAATGGACAGATATTTAACATAGACAGAGAATCACTGCTTTCAATGAACAAATCACTCAGTTGAATGGATTCTGGTCAGGCCATGAACAAGGAAGTGACATCATTAGTGAAGGCCCACCTTGATGAGTGGTCTGACAGGAATTGTAAATTGAGTTTTTCTCTCCAACATGTAATGCAATTACCAGGGAGCTATTGCATTTGAATAAAGGGGCAGAAAACCCATGGCAGTACGAAATGCAAAAAGAGGGGGAAAATATTTATTATTCAAAATATTTTGAAATGCATTAAGAATTGCATCAGTACTTTGCACACTGAATTGCCAATTGCAAAATGTAATTTCAAAGTACATGCTCAGATTGAATATTGAATTGCCAAATGCAAAATGAATTGCCATTTCAATTTTTGTGCTCATAATCTTCCATACTTAAATGCAATGCAGGAATGGATGTTTATTGACCAAACAAAACTAAGATTTTCTTGGGCTCATACTGCCTGCAGTAAAATGAGTCTATATGTATATAAATATAATTACATGTAATATAATATAAATAATATATAATAAATTTTTTCTGCATTTTCTGAGGTTGTATCTATGCATTCATCCATTATCCAACCATCCATCCATCTATCGCCATTCATCCTGGGCAAACTGAATTTATTTTATCTATCATTTTTCTTTTTTAACAGCTCACCCCACTGGGTTTCATTGGGTTTTTTAAAGCAGAGATCCCCGACCATCGGGCCACGGTTCGGCATCAGTCCATGAGTCATTCGGTACCGGGCCGGACAGAAAGACAGAATAAAAATATTCTACTGATTATCAGAATCTGAAAGATCTTTTATTTTGAAAACCCGCTCGTCTCGGTCACGTGATATGATACATCAAAAATTAAGCCCACAAGCTAGCAAAAATTTGTTAAAAAATAACATCTTTGGGGGAGCTTCTTTTATGTATTTTACGCACTTTGTTTTTAGTTGTATTTATACGTTTCCTTAAAATATAGTTTCACATGAATCTGGTCTGTGGTGTAAAAAAGTTGGGGATGGCTGCTCTAATGCAGGGCAGAGGGCGCTTCGGGTCCTGGTGATAGTTTTGCCGCCTGAGGTTTGAAAAAGAACAACAGCCAGAATGGGACAAAGCTGCTCCCGGGGACAAAGCTGAGCACACATCCATATTACTGTATTTATTAAAATATGACCCTGGCGTAGCTAGTGGCCTGGTGGTCTGGGAGTTGTCCCTGTAATTGGAAGGTCGTGGGTTTGAATCCCAGGACTCCCAGTGCAACCACTAAAGTAACCTTGAGCAAGGTACCATTCCCACACACTGCTCCCCAAGCACCAATGTAGGCTGCCCACTGCTTCACCCAGGTGAATGGGTTAAATGCAGAGGACTCGAGCAATTTCCTCTGGAATCAAGAAGTATATTTAACAAAAATGATTCTTGACCTAAATTGACCACCAGAGGGCAGTGCTTCATGGCAGTATTTCATAAGGTAACTATCAATTATAAGGTGGTAAAAGTTTAATTCCAACAGTGGTCATCATGTCTAAGTGTCCTTTTAAAACACTTCAAAAAGTGAATAAAAACCTTTTCTTTCCCCCCCCCTCTTTCTTTTTCAACCTCCTTCATTTTTATTTATCCTCTTGCTTGTAAATATATCCTCAATATATTCAAACAGTGGTTTGAATTTTTTGCGGGGCTGGGGGGTTCCAGATGCCCCAGTGTACACATCCATAACATCCATGGCATTTTTAAGCCAAACATGAAGATGATCACAGATCAGCCCTCTGGTTCTGTAATGCTAGGAACTACCACTAGAGGGTGGTTTTCATGTCTAATTTGTTGGCCTTCTTGTGTCATTCCACTCATTGATCACTAGAGGGTGTGGTTTCATTCACTGTGCACCTGTAGACTCAGGGAACATTGCTAAAAATCACTTTAATACCGTTTAAAGAAACATTTAAAAGATATTTTTGAAAAATGAGCCCGCCGAAAACACTTTGCCTCCCATTTTGAGCTGAAGTCTTTCGTTTCTCTAAACTGACTCTAATAACTTGTTCTTATTCAGGAATATGTTTTAAGACTCTTGGTTTGATGTGGTCTCTTAGGTTTCTGCAGTGGGCGTGAATGTGGCAGGATCTCCTACTGTTGTCACCCCTGCTGTGATCACCTCTCCTCTCGCTCACACAGGTAGGAAAATGAGTGAAATCATGCTCCCCCTGCTTTTGGATTTGCCTTTACTTGCTTTGTTCCCTTCTTTATTCTGTCTTTATCTCTGACGTTTTTGCTTGTTCTTACACAAAGTTTTAATATGTTTTGGCCTGTTTATTTGATGTTTATGCAGTTGTTCTGTTTCATTCCTAAATCAGCAGACAAGCTGCAGGCTCTCTCGGCAGAGTATAATGCAAGTGTTATGAGCCAGGCAGACTCCTCTGCAGCCCCTCTGCCCAGCAGCCCGCCTCATGGATCCCTTGTCAGAGAGAGGCCTGGACCTCTGCAGCATCATCCGGAACCCCTTTCTCCATTCGTGCCTCCCTTCTCCAACAACATGCCTCCAGTTAACATGCCCCATCCAAACATGCCTCTGATGCACATGTCCCGGCCGATGATACCCCAGGGCCCCATGTTTACCGATAGACTCCCTGGACCCATGCGACCTATGCGACCCATGAGACCCCAAGCCAGGTTCAGGATGCCCATGCCTGGGCCACACGAAGACTTCCCACGTCCCAGGGAGGGATTCCCAACCCAAGGGGATCACTGGGATCATGGACCTCTCCGGAACGACTGGCAGGACTATGGGCCAAACAAGGGTCCTGAGTGGGTCGGAGAAAGGCCATCATTTAGGCGCGGTGGTTGGGGCCCGGGCGGCCCACGAGGGCGTGGTCGCTTTGAAAACTGAAAAAAAAGAAAGAATCCGAGACACTTGAAGTTGTATTGAAGTCTGGTCTCATTAAACCTCAGAATTGCAGGAATGTATTTGCTACAGAAATATGTGAGGTCAGGTGTACTGATAAATTCGTCACATGGCCCAGATTCCAGTTTCTAGAATTTTCTACTTGGCCAAAAACTCCCACAAACTACAGGATTCAAGCTAGACCTTGGTGAAGTTTGCGAGACTGTAGAAATGTCACTATGGCTGAAAAAAAGGATGTAATCCTAAATTCTATGATACTGCCAATTTCATAATCTGGCCACTTTGGACACTGGCCCTCATAAGACCGACATAGAAACTTAACGATGGAGAAGTTGCTGGGGGAAAAAAACACCATTGCTTTGGAAATAACATGCCTTGTGTCATGTGTGCCATTGTATGTGATGGTGGTCACTTTTAGCTTGTTAGCCCTGTCTCAAAGAACACTAAGACTGTAACCCTAATACTGTGCAAATTAGTGTCTTCTGGGGCCATGTGATTGGCTGTTTCCAGAAACTTAAAGTTGTTGAAGCATGGTCAGGTGTGCCAATGAACATGATCAAAAAATTTGCTCGTCATGGAATTTGACCTTGAAACACCACAAACTGTCCCAGAACCCTGAATGTGGTTCAAGTAGGCTGGAGCGTAAGCTGTGAGAACATCGCGGATTGGAAGTAAGTGTCATCCTGAGGTCACGTGTGCCAGCGTGTCTTTTTCACATGTGACCTTCCATTCATACTTACTAGCAGGTAGCGAATCAAGAAACTTAAGGAAGTAACTTTTGGCATCCAAAGACTGTCTCAGAACCTGTTGGCATGGACAGAAAGGGGGAATTCTTGTGGAAGTGTCATTGGTGAGGAGGTACGCGTGTCGTTCTGAGGTCACGTGCGCCAGTCATGACTGGATATATCTAGCCTCGGAAACTGAAAGACCCCCAGATCCATGACGGTAGCTTAAACTGGAAAATATCTTAAATCAGACCATAGCTTAAACCAGACTGGAGAATTTGGTTCAGAATTCCAACTAATTTGGAAGACAATTAACATGAATGGGCAGGTGGAACAGATTTTTCCTCTGATATTTTGTTGATTTATTCTTAGTTTAATCTTTTCAGTTTGTTTGCTAATGATTTTTTTCATAGATTTCACTGGTCAGATGGAAGAAATGTGGATAGGACTGAAGGACCATTTGTGTCTATGAAACTGGGGTTAGTGCTGAGCACCTGTACAGCAAATCTTTTGTGCAGCTTTTGGACAGTTCCTAACTCTCGGTGAAGCTTGTGGACAGTAATCAGTACATCTTAGAGCCACATCACACAAAAATGAGTCCCTGTTGAGTAAGCATTTCTGTAAAGTACATTTATAATCTAATGTTCAGTTTGGAGGGTTTATATTTGGGCTTGCATGTTTATACTTGCTATCCGACTGTTTGGAAGGAGGAGGGTCCGAGAAAGCTTGGTTTCTTTCGAACAGAAGTTCTGACTTTTTTTTGATGTGGTTCTCCTGTGAGTTCACTGCTGATTTTAATAAACTATTTTTCTACTAATCTCTTGTCCCCATAATTCTTTACTGCAGAATGTGCATAATAAGGTTGAACCCTTATTAACCCCGTATGCACTCCAACTATTGGGACAGTGGTTTTGGATTCGGGTTTCTCTGACACAGATTAACATTAATCCTGCAGCAAAAAGGCTTTTGAGCAGTAAATCGCCTCTATCTGAGAGTGATTATATAATGAATAGTTACTAAAAGTGATAAATAAGCGTCAGGAAATTTCACACGACCTAACCAAACCATTTCTCTATAAAGTGTGCAATGTAGCAATTGTAATATTGGTTATAATTTATTGGGCTTCCCAGACAGGGATTAAGCATAGTCCCAAAATGCACAACTTCCGCATAGAGAAATATTTCATCCAGGGCAAGGCTTTATCTCTGTCTGGAAAAAAGTTGCTTTAATGGAGGAATGAGCAGGTCAAGGCCAAGGACAGAGAAGCTTTCTAAACCGAGCTTCTTTTCATTCTACTGGTCAGGATTTCCTGCTCAAACATCACTACAGGTTTAAAACAATGAACACGAAACAGTCAGAATTGTTCACAGTGTTGTTCAATGGAACCAGACGTCTAAACGTTCCTGCACAGAAAGTTATTCCATGAAATGGTTATGAATGCGCTGCCTGAGGCCTTAGACATTGTTTTACCAGTTTTGAGAAGTTTTTGGTCTTAAAACTAAATCAATACATGGTGGAGGTGTACATGCAGGGCATTGTCAGGCGTAATAATCCCCAAAGAAAACTGATTTAGTTCAGAGTTGCCATCCTCAAATAAAATGGAGATGCCTGGTTCTATTTGCCACTGCTGTAAAGAAATCTGTGTCTCTACAATGAATAGTTTAACACCAAACCCACTCTGAACCACGCAGTTAACTCATTGAACTGTTTGGGAATTTTGAAAAATGGGTGTAGTTCCCCCGTTACAATGGTAAAATAAATAAATACATAAATAAATAAAATGTGCATGTATATGGTACAGTTAAAATGTTAAATTCTTACATTAACAGAGTGGATTTCATTTTAATTCAATTATAATCTGACATTATAACTATTACTATTGTCGTTATTACTATTATTACTATAAAATTCACATTATATAATTAATGATGATGCCGGCTGCGACAGTAAACATTATCATTCTAATTATCATATTCAAATGTATTTATGATGATGGCGACGATGACAACAACATGCCTTACTGTTATTATTGTTTTAATTACATTGTTATTATAATATTGTTATTATTGTTATTAGTATCATTATCTCTGCTGTTTCCCAGCAACCGCAGCTCTACGGCACCAACAAGTGTTCCGAGTTGCTGATTGGCTCTCTCAGCCACCCCCCCTCCCCCGCCGCCTTCCCCCGCCCTGCCCTCGCCCCTCCGCTCGGAGCGCGCGCTGGCGCGGCGTGGCGGCGGACCTGGGCCGTGCACGCGCCCTGACGGACAGAGTGACGGTCACCTGGGCTCGCGGACAGGGCGGGCGGATGGAGCCCGAGAGAGCGCGTTTATTTTGGCGCGTGTAATTAGCTAGATGCTGACGAGGCGCGCGGATCCTGGCGGCGGGAGCGCAGCGCGAGAACAGGGTAAGCAGCACGCGAGCTTCTTCTGCGCTGATGGTGAAACACACAGACACACACACACACACACATACGTGTGTGCCATTCAATATACAGCTCTGCTGAAACGTGCGCTCACACTCTTCACGCGTTACCTGGTCACGTACTCGTTTTCCTCGAGCGCGTCACCGGTATCTTATGACGCGCGTGATGTGGGACTCGGTAGATGTTTGTGTGTGTGTGTGTGTGTGTGTGTCTGTGTGGTGGGTGCCAAGGGCATCTGGAATGGCTTCCCTAATACCCCCTAAATACGCGCACACACACACACACACTGAGGATTTAAGGTTTAAAATCATGTGTTTCTGTGCCAGTGTAGATGTGTCTGTCCACTGTGTGTGTTGTGTCAGTGTTGTGTGTAAGTGTGTTGATTGGTAGTGCGTGTTTGTGTGTGTTGTGTTGTGTTTTCTATGTTGTTAAAATTGTTAAAATGGTTTTTGCTGGTCTAAATCTGATCTTTGCTGGTCTAAGCGTTGTCTTAGCTGGTATAGAACTGTCTTTGTTGGTCTAAATTTAATCTTTGCAGCTTTGTACCTGTTCTTACCCAGTCAAAAAAGGATTTTTTTGGTCTAAAATGGGTCGTAGATGTCCTAAACCTGGTCTTTGCTTGTCTAAAATTGGTGTTAGCTAGTCTAAAATAACTGCTCTAAACATGGTACTAGCGGGTCTAAAATGTCTTAGATAGTGTAGGCTTGATATTAACAGGTGCAAACTTGGTCCTAGTTTGTCTAAAACAGGTCTCAGTTTGTCTAAAACTCAATCTCAGCTGTTCCAAAAGCAGTCTTAGTTGGTCCAACTGGTCAAAATCCAGTCTTTGCTTGTCTAAAACTGGACTTAACTGGTCTAAAACTTGGTCTTAGCTGGCCTAAACTTGGTCTTAGCTGCTCCGTACTCAGTCTTAGCTGGTCCAAACCTAGTCTTAGGTGGTGTAAACCTAGTCTTAGATGGTCTTAACTTGGTCTTAACTGCTCTATAACTGGTCTTAACTGCTCTATAACTGGTCTTAGCTGCTCTATAACTGGTCTTAGCTGGTCTACACCTGGTCTTAGCTGTTCTACACCTATTCTACATCTTTGTTTATCTGAACCTGGTTTTAAGACCCAGTCTTTGCTTGTCTAAAACTGGTCATAGCTAGTCCAAACTATCTGTGATTTTATGTACGTGTATAAGAATTTGTGTGCGCGTGTGCATGCACGCTGGTGGGGGTGTTAAACTGATGCCCGTGATAACAGAGCTGCTGTGTTTGCAGAGTTTGACTTCTTTTCGCTCACTGTGTAAAAACATGCCACTTAACTCCAAATATGCATATTTTACATCCGGGTGTTGAATAATTCATGTGCCATCCCACGGACGCATAATTACTCCCTCTCTCGATTCACTTCTCCAATCAAGCCAAAGCAAACAACGCACTCATGTTTTTGTATCTTTTTGTCTTTTCTCTGTTCTTCCTGCTCATGGTTCAGACTGTGCTGCGTTCCTCTGTAATGAGATCGGCTACAGGAACACGCACCTGCAGGAGTCCACGATTCTGCTGATTTGGAAAGAACTGAGGGGTTAAAACACATTTAAGCTTATTGTTACAAACATTTGTAAATGTTTGTAGAGGAAAAAAATAGTTCATTTGAACTTTTTCCATAAATCTGTTGCTAATTATTTTCTCATTACTATGAAGGGTGATTTATAAATAAAGACTACTCTTAATTTCAGGATTAGTTTTGCTTTCTGGTCACTGCCGGTAAGAGAGAGAGAGACATTTGTAAATGTCTTTGACCTCGCATTAGCTGATCTTAATCTGTTCAAACTTTTTCTTAGCTTATCCAAATCTAGTCTTAGGTTAAACGTGGTCTTAGCTGGTCTAGTCCTGGTCTTAGCAGGTCCACTCCTTTAAACTGTGTCTTAGCTGATCTTAGGTGGTCTAAACCTCGCCTTAGCTCATCTAAACCCAGTCTTAGCTAGCTAGCTAACCTGATCCTTGCTTGGTTAAACTTGGTCTTAACTGTTATAACCATGGCCTTAGGTGGTCCAGACCTGGCCATATCCAAAACCACAAGTCTATATTTTTACTGATCTGAAAACATCTGTGGGGTTAAAATATATTTAAAATTATAACCACAAACATTTTCAAATATTGCAGAGGGGGAAAAGAGTTTATTTTTACTTTTTCCATCATGTTTTTAACTCTGTTGCTGATGATCATTAATATGAGAAGTGCTGCATGGGTAAAGACTAGTCTTATTCATTTTAGGACTGGTTTTGTTTGCTGACTGTGAGAGAGAGACATTTGTGATCAGGTTGTCTTGTTAATTCTCTAATGGGGGAGAATTCCTCCCTCTCCGCCATCACTCAGTATAACTGTTCTCTCTCTCACCTTGGGTGGGTAGGGTGGTCCTCTCTCTCCCCATCACTCAGTATAACTGTCCTCTCTCTCTGAGATGGTTCTCCCTCAAAAACGTGAGCAATATAATATAAATACCAATTTATATGCAGTTTTGTTCAGTAAACAATATATTGTGCACCCTGAACCCTGGAGTAGTCTTTAATTGATCAGATGTCCTCTGTTTCCTGAGTGAGGGTCCAGCCATGAGCGTGCCTGAGGGAGGGAAATAAGCAGATTGCATAAGAGCGTTTGTTTTCGTTGCTGTCAGAGCCGTTTTTGTTCGGATGGTCGTCACGGCTCCAGCTGAGCGTCTTGTGAGAATTATCTGCATCTCCGAAAAGAACAAAGGATTCCTTCTTCTAACACTGTGTTTCTGTCTGTTTATCACACACACACACGCACACACAAATACACTGAAAAAACAATGCAAAAATGATTTAATAAGCGAGTGCACTGAAGTCACCTGATTAATATGTACGTTAATATGCGTAGTATGATAATAATAGTGATAAAAGTGTTTCACTCAAAGACCATATCATTAGAAACCCCTACTTTGTGGTTCTACTCATTGGCCACTTTTTTAGAAACACCTTGTGCTGCAACTCACTGGCCAGTGAATTCAACAGACTGTTTCAGAGTGCATTTGAGTCTCCTCAGCAAAACAAACCCTCTCCAAAATGTCCATTTGTGCATGAGCCGTGTGGTCATTCCCACGGCCATAGCATTTTGTTGCCTGTATTGGCAGGAGTTTGATTTACGTTGGATGGGATCTCTCTGGGAGGCTCATGTTAGCAAAAACAAGTAGATCAGACCACTTAGCTGTGTGATGGCTTTGATCTGTTCCTTTTTCTCTTTAACTCTTCAGTGCTTGCAGGTTGCTCCGTCACAGTAGTGAGCTGGATTTTGAATGTCAAATGTATCCTGGAGAGATGGATGCGTTTTCACTGCTGTAAAATCTGGCCAAAGTGTGTATCAGAAACCCTTCCCCAGTAGATTCCTCTTGCTGGTATACAGTTAGAGACTGTGGCCTTTCTTCAGCTCCTCTAGACCTTAATCAGGGGGCACTTAAGGACCACAGAGATGCTCTTGGCTGGAGGTGGTGGACCATTCTGGACCTCCTGTATCTACCAGACTCGATCATCTGCTTAGTGGCATTTGCTAGCTTTCATCTGGTATTAGCAGCATTAGCGTTTTGGGGTTGAGCTGCTCCCCTTTTAACGCAAAGTCTGTACCCGCAGCTCTGGGATGTCGTGATTGTCCTAGATACTCGGCCGAAAAGATGACCCACTTTGCCACTTTGCTGCGTCCTTTTGGGGGGGGGGGCTGCTGTGGATGCAATGACTCAGCACTTTCCAAAATGCGTTCAGAAAGACATGTTACAGCTCATATTTCAGTCTGACCCACCCACACGCACACAGCTGTGCACTGTCTCATTATCACACCTCTCCAAACAGTGTAGTCAATTAAGGAAAACAGTAATATTATTAATGGTAATCATATTTTAATAATGCAATAATTGCATGTACAAGGAATGTATAGCAGATGAATAATCATAACTACTGTCGGCCAACACAGAATACCGCACAGAATGACACATTCGGAAGACATCCTCCCTGTAACCTTGTTTGTGTGTGTGTGTGCATGTGTGTGCGTGTGTGTGTGTGTGTGTGTGTGTGTTTGGCTCATTTATGCTGCGACTGACACTTGTTTGATGTGTACTGGAGCGAGAGAGACAGTAATGATGTGTGTCCAGACAGATCGCTCTGCTTTCATCTGCCCCAAGTGTTCCTGCTGTTGTCCGGCTACAGCCATTCACCCCAAAACACTTCACGGCTCACACATGGACAGCATAACAGCCTCAGAACAGCGCCTGCTGAACTAGAATAGCGTTTCACTATTCACTATCCTCCAGTCACTGGCCACTTTGTTAGGAACGTTACCTCGCATTTTCACTCACTGGCCATTTTACTGGAAACACCCCTTGTGCTTACACTCACTGGCCACTTTAATAGAAATTCCAATCCTGCAGTTTCTCTCACTGGCCACTTTATTGGAAACACCCACATTGTGCATGCATGTTATGGTAATAAGCCAGTCGAATAACACCCTGACCTTTTTCCATGTTCGGTCCCTTAGTTCCCAAGCTACTGCTGATGTTTTCAGCACCATATTTTTGTGTATTCAGACGACTAAGCTATTAGGTTTTGACCTGCAGTTCAGAGTTCCTTCTGGTGACGTCCATTGCTCTAACAACAGCGTGGAGGTGGAGGGAGGCTGCAGTGCTCCTCATTTCCTTAACCGATCCAGGGCCAGGATTTATAAGACCCCTCCAGGCTAATGTCAACAAAAAACCCTTCTGTAATTGAAAGCATGGTGGATGTGCTTTGTGAGATTGGAAAGGCATGTGTGCCTGAGCTGGGCTGACCCGTGGATGACATGGCACAGCTGTTGGTGAACTTGGGACACCACCTGCAGCAAGAAGCTTCCCTTCAGGGCTGGACAATATACAAAAAGTATTGGGACACTCCTCATAATTATTAAATTCAGGTGGGCCCCTTGCTTCAGCATACCAAGACATTTTGGACAGCACCATGCATCCAACGTCCTGGTCACAGTTTTAGGAAAAACCTTTTCTATTCTGGCATGACTGAGCCCCAGTGCACAAAGCAAGCTCCATAAAGACATGGTGAGATGAGTTTTGGTGTGGACGAACTTGACTGACTTGCACAGAGCCCTGACCTCAACCCTCACTGAACACCTGAACTGAAATGGAGATTGTGAGCCAGGCCTTCTCATCCATCAGTGCCTGACCTCATAAATCTTCTACAGAATGAATGGACACATATTCCCACAGAAAATCTTGTGGAAAGCCTTCCAAGAAGGGTGGAAGCTGTCACAGCTGCAAAGGGGGGAACGGCTCTATGTGAAAGTCGATGTAATTGAATGCAATATCATGCCAAAGTCCCTGTTGGTGCAGTGGTCAGGCGTCATGATACTTTCGTCCATTGCATTCAATTACCTCAACTTTAATATGTAGTTTGTCTTGAGCCACCCCTCATTGCTTCATATTTTGCTTCCAGTGAGCAAGACCATCTTGTATCTTTTTAATGTAGTCTTTGCAAGGCTCTCATTTTCAGTCTAGACCCTGAACCTAACCAGTTTCAGAGGAATGTTTTTTGTTTGCTTACCCACACCATGACCTACGAATGAATCATTTAGGCATAAGAAATTCATCTAATCTAGGACATGAACCACTGAAGAAGCGGGTGCAGATGATTATGCCGGTGATCAGTATACTGGTGGTACTGAATACTGAGTGGTTGGAACTTTATCTGGGCACCTCTGATCCCATCCATAGTCAGTGATGGATCTAGCACCTCCAGAAGGACTAGGGTGACATTCTCCATCATAAAGCCTCTACCCCCCCAACAATCACCACCCGCACCCCCACCCTATCAACAAATGTTTGCCATCCTCCAAACTCATTCTTCTAACTGACGACCTGTTCTTTTGTGTTGAGTGCTGATGAGGTTGTGAAGTTTGTGAAGCCACTCAATGGGTTAATGCTGAAATGTAAGTGGTCACTCACAGAAGTATAGCATCTGCAGTCTTGAGGAGTTTATTTTAAAAAAGGAGGGCAAATGGTGTAATACATTCTCCTGACAGTCAAACACACAAAAATAACCCTCGAGCAGCTGATACAGTTCGGCCCAGTGCACGGTCAGCTTTATCCACACTATTGCTGTGGTTTCTGTCATATATATATATACACACACACAGACACACACACACACACACACACACACAAACTCATACACTCACACATTCTGCTTACTCTGCTGGAATCGCTCCTTCCTCTAGACTCCAGTGAGCTGTGGGAGCAGAATATCAAAGGGAAAATCAAATGTATGCAGTCAGAAACACGCAGCAGATGTGCAGATAAGCTGATTCGTGCATAATTGACTGTTCAGCCCAATGTAAATGGAATTTTGTGCATAGCCAGAGCACAAACTGTGTGATTAACTTATGTGAGTTCAGGATGCAGAATACAGAGTGTCTCAGGCGGTCTTGACACCAAAGACCCCCTTAATTAAAATTTAGGATGAAAAATGGTTGACGTGAAATGGTCGAAATGAGTGTTTGGTCTTGTTTTGTCTTCTGTCTTTAATAAATATATATTTGTGATTAAACAGCCCCGCCTCCATTATTTCTTCAGTCCAACCCCCAAACAAATTTAAACAAACCAATTAGATCAAATATTTTGGCCACCCCCCTGACCCTCCCCTCCTGGCGGACAGATTGGGGGGTGAAGTGTTTGAACTAGCCATTCACAAACTTAAGAACACCCTAGTCCAGTTTAAAATCTGAAATCTTCTGCAGCCCCCTCGGACTTTTCTCCATTCCATCAATTATGGTTCCACACCAATGACAGTGTATATACCGTATGTCCCGGATATATATGTCATATTAGTAAAGAATAATGTTATTTCAATCCTAAAAAGTTTGGTTCATTTGGTTCATTTAAATGTATATAGAATCACAAATAGTTTATGGTAATTTCAAACTGAAAATGAAAAGCTTTTCATTTATTCATTGTAAACACTCTCTCGCGGCCCACCTGCGGAACCTTCAAGGCTCACACTGGGGGCAGCACTGGTTTAAAATTTATAGGATGGGGGGGTTGGGATATTTTTCACAAAATTTGAGAAACAACTGTCTGACTTATGTGACATTGCTATGGGGATACACAGAGACAACCAGAGGCTCGTTCTACTGCAGTTTAACCATCTGCATGAGATTTGACCCCCGTGTTGGTCTGTGGCCCGCTCTCTGGGTTGTGTGGTTGGGTAGATATTGTTGGTTGAAGTGTGTTTTAGTTGTAACGTTGGAGGCGTGTGTGTGCCATTACTGTTTACAGTTTCTATGGCGTTTTTGTCCAACTGGACAAAGGCAGCCCAAGTCGGGCTCCACTGTTTGGCCGAAGACTCTTTGTTTTTCCACCTCCCTCTCTCTTCCCCACTTTCTTCTCTTTCTTTTCTCTTTTCCCTTCACCGCCCTCCCTCTCTCCGTCTGTCTGGCAGCGGGAGTATACCGCCGTTGTTTCTGCAGCATTGGGGTCGCAACCTTGGCTGGTGATGGAGCCAGTTTGAGATGCAGCCTGTGTGTGTGTGTGTATGTGTGTGTGTGTGTGTGTGTGTGTGTGTGTGTGTGTGTGTGTATTCCATTCCAAGTCTCTTATTTTGGCTGCTTTAATCACACATGTCTAGACGGCCCCCTCTCCTCCCTTCACACTCTTTTGGAACACAGTTTACCTTTTTTAGAAATGGTACATTAAAGGGCCACATCCTACATTTTTTCCTAAATGTTGTTTATCTGTGCTGTTTATGCACCAAAACATAGTTTGTTTGTAAATGACCATTTCTTCACATCTCTCTCCATCTCGTGGATGTAACTGGTACTGTGCCTTAAAAGCGGATTTTAAGTAAATTTCCTTTTTTAAGTAAATTTCCACTTCTCATAACTTCGGCTCGAGTGGCTGGGGCTAAACTGTCATAAGGCGAGTTACCGGACATATGTAAATGGTTCTGTGTTTGTGACATCGCAAAAACAGTGCATTCGAAATGAGTTTCCACACATGGGCAGCGTGGATAGAGGATGATCCATTTTAAGTTTACATGCAGCAGTGCATTATTTTTTTTGTTTTTGTTTTTTGTTTTTAAACACATTATTTGTTGATATGGGGGTTTTAAAATTTTTCTCTATTGTTTTTCTGTGACAGCATTATGATAGCATAAAGAACATTGAACTGCATTGCTGTGTGATACACTACTATCTAAAAGAACTGAGAGAAACATGGACTGAATTCACACTCCTGTTGTTTGTAATTATGCTAATGCATGCAAATTTGGTTCATGTTTATGGATAACAGCAAGTAGTGCAGTGTCAGAAACTGCATAATCTATTAGAGATCGCAGAACACTTCAACTTGACGTTAAAGCACACTGGCATGCAGGTAGCATGATGCTAACTGGTGCGGTACAAGCTTCTGTTATTTCCCAGCTTCATTTAGCTAAAATGTAAGGATCAGACTTTAGACACCAAATGTGTCCTGGCTGATGGACTACATTTGGGGGTACGGGGGCAGACCGGGCAGATTTCTGGCTGAGCTATAGCTTTAAATTGCTGCGCACAGATAAAGAATGCTCATCTATTAAAGACACTGGAAAGTGAGGAGGTGACCCCAAACATTCATTGACATCTCAGTACCACACACCCCACCCGCCCTTCAGTGTGTGTGTGTGTGTGTGTGTGTGTGTGTTGGGAAAGCAGAATCGAGCTGATGTCATGACTGACGTCGGTGTGTCTCTCCCCAGCAGAGGGGCTGCTATGACAACAGCACAGCAACTCTGCTCACACACACACACACACACACACACTTCTGCTTCAGAGCGTTCACAGTAAACACCAGACACTCACACGGGTCTGCTCGCCCTCTGCATGACACTATATCACAGTAAAGGTCTGTATGAGTGTGTTTATTTGTAATCTGAGAGAGGGAGAGAGGGAGAAAGAAAAAGAGCTAGCAGGGGTAAAGCGGGAGAGAGAGAGGAATAGTGAGAAGGAGGGAGAGAGA
>JBBPCX010067444.1:0-18561 GCA_037974365.1 Hydrocynus forskahlii | reverse complement strand
GGTTAGAACATTGTCCCTAATAGGTCAGAAGGCTATCCTGATTGGTCAGAAGGTTGTCCCTGATTGGTCAGAAGGCTGTCCCTGATTTGTCAGAGTGCTGTCCTTGGTTAATCAGAAGCTCAGCCCTGACTGGTCAGAAGGTGGTTCCTGCTTGGTCAGAAGGGTGTCCCTGATTAGTCAGAAGGGTGTCCCTGATTGGTCAGAAGGGTGTCCCTGATTGATCAGAAGGCTGTCCCTGATTAGTCAGAAGGGTGTCCCTGATTGATCAGAAGGCTGTCCCTGCTTGGTCAGAAGGGTGTCCCTGATTAGTCAGAAGGGTGTCCCTGATTAGTCAGAAGGCTGTCCCTGATTGGTCAGAAGGCTGTCCCTGATTGGTCAGAAGGCTGTCCCTGATTAGTCAGAAGGCTGTCCCTGATTAGTCAGAAGGGTGTCCCTGATTAGTCAGAAGGGTGTCCCTGATTGATCAGAAGGCTGTCCCTGCTTGGTCAGAAGGCTGTCCCTGATTAGTCAGAAGGCTGTCCCTGATTAGTCATGAATTGTCTCTCTCAGTTCCCTGATGGTGCTACACAACAGTCCCTAAAGCTAATATCAATGCTTACTTTTTCCTTCCCATACATGCATTTGTATCAGATTTTACACTCCTGTGGGTTGTGCATTATAACCTATGACGCACAAACCATACACACCAGCAGGAACCTCCTACAGAGTCGGACACAGAAACAGAATGTTGTGGGTGTTGCTCACGTAATGTGTGATCTCTCATTAATTACCTTGCGTATGTGTTCGCAGACTGGAAGCAAAAATAAATGCCTTTTAGGTGCGATTGAAGAAGCAAGTTGGATCCAGTGGTTGTATTGTTAGCTGTGAACAAAAGTCAGAATTATTCCCTTTAGTGGTGAATGGAACCAGGTATCTGTCTCTGAAAGCTATTCCATGTATTCCATAAAATGGTTATGAACGCTTTGCCTGATGCCTGAGACTGTATTTTTGAGAAACTTTTGTCTCCTAACACTAAATCAAATCATGGTGGAGGGGTAGATGCAAGGTATCATAAGTAAAAAATAATCCCCATAGAAAATTGGTTTATTTCAAAATTGTCGTTGTTTTGACATTAACAACATTCCATTCCCAGAGGAGACGTAGAGATTTACTGGGTGTTTATTTGTGTTGGAGACGCCTGGTTCCATTTACCACTGTAAAGAAATCTGAGTCTCTACAGTGAACTGTTTTATACCAAACCCATCCTGAAGGACTCTGTTTACAAATGCTAAATCATGTGGGAATTTTGGAAAATGGGTGAAATTCCCCTTTAAGTGTCTTTCAAACAGTAATATATGGTAATGGTTGATGGTTCTGTTACAGGCACATTCCCCTAAATGGTGCATCATGGGGTCTCTGAAATGTAAATGCCTTTAATGGCTCTGAATGCTGGAGAAGGTGAGGTGGGACATCCTGCTGAGCTCCAGCAGTTAAGGGTGGAATTGAATGGATTTAGATCTTCTTTATGTGAAGCTCAGCCACCATTCTTCTTTACCATTCTTCTTCTTTGCCTTTACAATGTTCATTTATAAATGCTCCTCACATAAGACATGATCTTTACCTCCTCCCATAGATCTTCCCACTTTGATTCTTCTTTGAGAAGAAACTTCTTTTATTCCCCAAGGAACCATTTTCAGAACAGTGACATTTCTGTTATGACTGAGACAGGCCCTCCAGTCCTGAACTTTTCATCTGAAGATACATCCATCATTTCCGATCCACCTGTCTGGAGACACATGAGGCAATATATTCTCTTCTCTGAATTTTAAAATAACTGAAGGCCTGGGATTTAGGGGAAGATTTGAAGGGAGCAAAATTGGACAAATTATTTTTTACCGTTTTGTTTGCATTTAAAGGAAGGACAGTGCTAGAATTAATGCCAAAAATTCTCATTTTCTATCATTAATTCTAAAATCCTAAAAAACGAATCCTAGATTTCATTTATTTTGGGCCTTTTGGCATTTATAGGAAAAGTTTGACAAAAGCTAACAATAAACCATGTTGGAATTAATGCTAATTTCTAAAACAAATGCTGAATTTCATTTATTGTTAGTATTTTTTAACACTGATATGAAGAGTTTGACAAAAATTCTAACAATGAACGAAATGATTTGAAACAAATCTGTTGCAACAGTTAACAAGCAATGCTGTTTCATTTACTGGTAGCATTAAAAACATGTATGCATTTAATAAAGAGTACTGTAGCATTTAAAAGAATAATTGGAATAATTACTCTTTTAAATGTATTACGCATTTCCTGCTGTAATAGGATGCAGTTTGGGACACCGCTTCATTATCACTGTTTTTGGCTTATTTTACATGTGTAGCTCAACGTTTAGTGTGACAGTAAGTGGGTATCAGGAGATGAGTGTTCAAACTCAAACCGACTGCAAACCGACTGCATGTTTTTGCTCTGTTTGGAGCGCAGCGGCTTTGGGAGGGTACAATTGGGTCTCAGGTGTGAACATATCCTTCTTTATCCCCCCACCCGGAGAACACACACTCCACCCACTGAAGGCCAGGCCTGAGCAGATGGGTGTGTGTGTGGCAGCTCTGAGAGTGTTTTACGCGTGTCTCAGAGGCGCTCGGGCTTGCCTGCGCTTCCCACCAGCAGTTGCACTGAGACATCAAAGCGCGTGGATTAGCTGAGGACGGGACGTCTGGGCAGTTTTGGAGGGATTTTGGATGGTGGTGAGTTTCCCTGGTTGTTTATCCACGTATTATTCCATATAAGGGTGGTCATTGTTACGATATGTTGTAGTTATTGTGATAAATTATGTGTTAATGTGTGAACCGTGAGTATGAGGGTATGGTGAACCGTGAGTATGGTCAGTACTGAACTGAAATACACAGACCACAAAACTGGCTGTAGACCACCGAGCACCACATAAAGCACATCAACCAGCATAACTGCACCACAATAGCTGATTGGATGGAAGCCCATTATGACATCATTTTACAACAGCTGGACAGAAATGCTATCAAGGAAATAAAAAAACGAGTGTTTCCCTGTTAGCACTTTAGTTTAAAAGAATGAAAAAATGAATTTACCTAACTTTGGTGGCATTTAAAAGCATTTAAGTTTTAAAATAAGAGTAACTTAGCATTTAAATAACTGCCAGTGTACAGTAACGGCTGCTATTTGCACGATAGCTGATCATGACATTTTATGCCTTTACTTTTACCATTTGCTTTAATGGTAATTGGTCATTTTTACAGCCTTTTAAATTAAGTACATTTAGTAATTTAGTAGATGAGTAATTAAGGAACATGGTGATTATTTTGTTGATTAATTAAGTGGTCGTATTGAATTTTAATGGCACTGTACTTCATTTAAACAACTCCCATTGCACAACACACATTTGTGCTTTCTGGAGATCTTGCTTCTGGAGGTTTCCTCCCTTTCAGTGACAAACACAACAGAGACTTGAGTGCTTTTTTAAAAACTTGCAATGTCACAAAGCACTCTGTGCAACATGGATCTTATGAACTTGGGTACGACATGTATGTAGATAATACAATGGTCTGTATGAAGGTATGTAGACAGTACGTCCTATTTACCGATGCCTTAATTTCACCTCTATGATGTTTGTATTTCATTTTGCCTTTTTAATTGGCTGGTCAGTAGATGTAAGTTGGAGCAGCACACACACCGTGAGATGGTCGTCCTAAATTTCTGAAATAGTCAGAAAATAAATGTAGGTTATCTTTGCTCCCCACCTGCTGTCTTTGAACCTCTATCACAGTACGACGTAGGACCACCGTTTAGGAACCCATGACCAAAAAAATTGACACAGTTGCTGCACAATTATCATCTTTAATCTGGGACAGGCCAAAATTGTACAATGTATATTATACGGGCATTAATGGCTGTATTTAAATGTGAGGGGCTACAATCGTGGACTTTTATCAGCGCGCAACTGCAGAGTTTCGTCCTGGAGCTGGTATGGACAGGTAAAAATGTATTAAAATCCGTTGTTTAACTTCACATTCTTGTACAGTTCAAAAACTCTTTATTCTGTTTTCGTTGCTGTCAGTGTCGTCAGTCACCCTGTGTGATTCAGTGAAGATCTGCACTGTGGCGGCTGTCAGTCTTTGTGTGACGAGCAGAGCTAATGCTGATACATTAAAGCTTAAAATGCATCAAATGAGACAAACACGACATCCAGAAAGGTCATATTTAGCTGGGATAAGAACACATCTATGGATTCAGCTGAAGTGCATAGACATCTAAAAGATAGATTGTGAGTTGCATATATATGTATAATTAATATGCGTTGCAGTTTTGGAGGGAAATGTAAGGTTCTTTCAACTTCATCATTCTTCCTGTCATTACATCAATGATGGACTACAATACAGTCATCCCGTCACTTCTGGAACACTGTCACTTCCTGCACAGGGATTTATTTGTGCCTGTCCACCAGAATGTCAACATTTTTCTTCGTTTCATAACTTTGTTCATGCTACCCTAACTTTATTAATGATAACTTTATTAATCCTAACTTCATCAATACCTACTTTATCCAGTCTAGCATTATTAAAGGCATCTTAACTAAGGCTAAATTGCTGAATGCTAACTTTTTTTTATTAATTCATGTTTGTATTTGTGCTAGATTAAATATGTGATTATTAAATTCAGTTTTAACCAGTAGCAGCACTCTTTGTTTGTCTGTGTGTGTGTGTGTGTATGTGTGGGTGGGTGGGTGTGGGTGTGGGTGTAGGTGCGTGTGCGTGTAATAACAGCTGAATGGGAATGCCCTCAGGTTGTCTGTGTGCCCCCCTGTGTGTTATGTAAATATGGTGTGTGATGGGAGTTGAGGAATGTGAAGCAGCTCACACCTCCAGGCTGCAGGAGTGAAACCATGTGTGACCAGTGAGTTCAGCAGTAGCTGCTGTTGTAACAGACTGAATGTCCCTAACGCACTCGCTTATGCGATTTCTGACACCGTCATCCATAAACATGAACTGGGGCACGAAAACAGCAGCGGCTGCATAGGAAGATCTTTTATCTTGTTAAAACTGAGTTCCTCAGGAACACCAGCCTAAAGGAGGTGAGATAATACTCGTGGTAAAATAAAAAGTGCTCATCTCCGTGTCTCTACACGCACTCCTTCAGCGTCTTTGTGGGAAACTTACAGCAACAGGATATACGGGATCATCCCTGAGGATCAGTTCATCGCACTTCATTTAAGTCCTGCGGCAGTATTGAGAAATTTCTGCTCTTGTGGATGTTTTTTGTGTGTTTGTGGGGGAGGAAAGGAGGGGATTTAAGGTCTTTAGGCCTTTAGTCTCTTTGGGCCCTCGAACAGCTGCGGTTTACGCAAGAGCATCCTTTACTACTCTTTCAGGACCCCTGCCCTTTAAACTGAAGGTGATCTCTGAGTATATTTTAGATTGATATGAAGTTGCCATCATGTGTTTTGGTTCTGTTTTTCCCACATTTTTGACACCAGAATAAGAAAAAAGTGGGTCCACATGGAATGTAAGCCGAATTATGTAAATAGCTGTGTAATTAATTTTGGAAATATTAGCAGCGTGACGGTACACAGAGGTCACGGCTCAGTTCGCACCAGGGTTTGGCTGTCACAGTTCTATACGAGTTTGGTCAAAGCAACAGAAGGCATGTTTCAGTTTGTTACACTTTATACACCCCCCCCTCGCTAACGACTCACTGCATGTTCCTGGGTGGAACTCCGCACCTAGGTGTCATTTACAGTGGGGATGTTAGAGACATGTCCCCACTGTTCTTTGTCAAGGGCCATTTTGTCCCCACCACATTTCACAAGGTCACCCCAGTTTTTTAACCCACAAATACCTCCACCCTGGCTGGCAAGTAAGCTCATTTACAAATCCAAATACACACTTTTTCCTCACAAAAATAGTCATACAACCATTTGTGTGTGTGTATCTGATAAATGGTGACAAGGTCTTTAGTTTGAGCCACAGATGTCTAATCTCTGTCAAAAATAAGCTGAATTTCCATCTCAACAATAAAGCTCATTCCTTCCAGTGTCCTTTTTGGGATTTCTAGTAGTTTGGTACCATGAGCCTAATAGCATTCCATACATGTTTTGATCTTTCTAAATTAAAACTTGTGAATTACTCCCTATATCCACTACTTTGACAGACTGTGAAGCACTTGTATTCAGTCTGTGGTGTGTCAAGAACCGTCAGGAGGCCTAGGTCTTATGAAACTGGTTCCACCCCTATAAATCAGAATGTGACTGGCTGATTCCTCATCCTAATGATGCTGGTGGTTAACCTGAAGGCCTTCAGTCCAGCTTCTGAAGGCCTGACCATGTTTAAGGATGGCTGAAAACATATGGAGTGAACAATGCTCATCCGCAAAAAGGTGGGAAAAGCCTCTGTAGTCACAATTAACAGTGACACACATCTTTCTTCATAACTGACCTGAGCTTTAGTGTCTTAGTGTCTGATTATTTTTTAAAAAGAAGGACAATAGTATGATTGTTAATAGTGTAATAAAATGACCATATTAGTGTAGGAGACATTCCATTCGCCACCACTGTAAAAAAAAATATCTGAATTTCACACTAAACCCACTCTGAAAAATGTTTTAGGATTACTAAAACCACATTAAATAAAGTGGGTCCAAGCTTTTGACTGGTGCTTAATGTGAGCAGAAATGTGTTTATCAATGTGATGTGTTTGGGGGTCTATGGGCAGTGTAGTTTTCCTCTCGTGCCCCAGCAGGTTCTGGTATTTCTCTAATAGGAGCCTTAGAGCTCTAATAACAAACCAGCCCTAAAGCACCTGTCGCATTTTTACTGACCACGTCACACTAAAGAGAATGTTTGAATAGTGTTTATGTGTGTGTGTGTGTGTGTGTGTGTGTGTGTCCAAGGATGAAATTCAGACACACACAAAGTTCCAGCCACTGTTTTTTAATCTTTACATCATCATTGCAGGATTAGAGAGGATCTGGCAACACCCAATTGTTTTCAAAAGTTTGGCTTTGATAAAACATATAATTTAGCCAGTTAAGGCCTGAT
This sequence comes from Hydrocynus forskahlii, assembly GCA_037974365.1. NCBI lineage: Eukaryota > Metazoa > Chordata > Actinopteri > Characiformes > Alestidae > Hydrocynus > Hydrocynus forskahlii. Next base: position 11,509 of record JBBPCX010067444.1, on the reverse strand, counting down.
CTAGACTAATGTAATGACATCAGTGTTTAACCCTTTTGAATCTCCATTATTGCCTTAAACATACCTATACACTCCAATAGATATTAGTTCATTAACAAACAGTAACAATTACTGTAAATGGTGGATTTTAAGCTGTTAGTAATAGAATGTAAGCTGTTAGCAGTGGATTGTTCTGTAAACTGTAGATTTTACTGTAAGCAGTGGACTTGATGCTTTTAGCAGTACATTTTACTCTAAGCAGTGTATTTTACTGTAAATAGTAGATTTTAAAGCTGTAAGCCATGGATTTTCATGTCTTTCATACTCCTCTGGACATGGCTTCTAGAAAAGGTTACTTCACTTTAAAGAGAGCGCCAGAAAATCACCTGAGGGCTGTTGGAGGGGAGAAAGGAGAGAGAGAGAAAGAGATGGAGAGGAAGTGCAAGAGATATACAGGGAATGGGAAAGAGAGGGAGAGCTGGAAAGGCCTTGTCTTCATATCTCTTTAAGCAGCTTCAAAGAGAATGAGGTAGAGCTCTGTGTTCATCTTCTGATGTCCTTCTCCTCTTCTCATTCATATTTGATCAATTTCGTTCGTAAAGCTGCCGAGCGTGATGGTTCCCATTCCTGCATGTGTAAATCTAAGCACTGCTGACAGGGAGACACTTCTGGGTGTGTGTGTGTGTGTGTGTGTGTGTGTGTGTGTGTGTGTGTGTGTGTGTGTGTGCTATTAACAGTTATAGAAAAAACATCCAAATGCTTTTGAGGAATAGTCGCAACTAATACAGTACAAATACCCACAGATGGAAGCTGAATACAGTACCAAAGTGTTTTTTTTTAGCATGTTGGTACAGTATACACCATGATTCCACTCGCTGGCCACTGTATTGGAATCACTCAACTTGTGCTTCCTCTTACTGGCCACTTTATGAGAAACAGCCACCTTTTACATTTACATGTACGGCATCCAAAGCAACTTCTATTCCCGAACTACAGGGGGCAGTCTCCCTGGAGCAACTTGGGGTTAAGGGTCTTGCTTAGGAACCCAGTGCTTGTATGCTGAAGGTAGGATTTGAACCCATGACCTCTTGGTCCAGAGGCTGGTATTCTACCATCTAGACCACCTTTTGCTTCCGCTCACTGGCCACTTTATTAGGGACACATCATGCTGGTGTAGGTGTATGGGTCACAGTTTTTACACACGTCAGTGTCACAGCTAACTCCATAATGGTCCACCACCCAAACTGACCCCTGATGAAGGGCTAGAGGAGTGAACACACACTGTCATCAACAGATGGCCTACAGTCTCTAGCTGTACACCCGAAAGAAGGCACTACAGTGAAAGGGTTTGTAGTTCTCCACAGCTAGCAGGCCATGGTGGGCATGTGATGTGTGGAGAGCCATGTGCTGGTGGAGCTGATGGGATGCGCACAGTGGGGTTATTATTTGGCTGTGGTGGGCGGTGAGAATTCTTCTGTTTCTTAGGTTGATGCTGTTTGTGCTGTAAATACACCCCACCCCCAGAGATCCACGCTACCGCGCTTCTTAAAGGGACAGCAGGACATGCTAGCATGGCTCACCCTGTGTGGACTCTTGCCAGGGCATGACGGCCTGCAGTTTGTCAAGTTTTTTATATAGCCCATTATAGACTTACAGGACAACAGTGTGTTTTTTAGCAGATCTGATATTTTTCGGCAGTTGATTCCAGCAGCAGGCAGCATAGTTACTAAACACCATTTCGCTGTATCTAGTTTAACCAACTGACCAGCTCCTGCAGATCTAAAAGACATACCAGGATTATATTCATCAAACATATCAAGTGTATTTAGGGCCCAAACAATTGAGTGACTTGTATTAGATGAGAAATTCTTTGAAATCAGTTCAGTACAAAACTGGGAGTCAGTATAAGGAGCTGAGTGGTGTGATCTCTGTTCTTGGTTGTGGTTAGAACTCTGGCAGCAGTATTTTGAATAAGCTGGAGCTGTCTAATGAACTTTTGAGGAGTCCCAGTGAGGAGAGCATTGCAATCGTCAACCGTGCAGAAAACAAAGGCGAGGATAAGTTTCTCCAAGTCTTGTTTGGACACAAAATCTCTAACTTAAGCAATGTTTTAAGGTGCCAAAATGCTGACTTTGAGCATTAATGTGGTCACTAAAAGATCTCCACGATCATGCCAAGATTTTTTACATAGGTAGATGTCTTAAGTGCTCTATATTTCAGACACTAAGAATTGATCTTTCCTCTTTATTTCCAAACAAGATAATGTCTTGCCTCTATTTCATTAGAGAAGCTTTTGATCCACTTGTTATGTACTTTATCAAGGCACTGACACGATCTATAGGACCAAAGTCACTTGGTGAAAGAGCTACAAAATTATGACGGGAAACGTCATTCTCTTAAAGAATTTGACCCAGAGGAAGCACATACAGGTTAAACAGGACACGCCCAAGAATGGACTCTTGAGGGACTCCATATGAATTGGCAGTTTTCTCTGATTCACGAGTGCTGACTGAGACAAAATAACACCTGCCATCCAACCTGAACAATGTAAGGGCTGTACCTGAGAGCCCAAGCCGGTTTTCAAGTCTGTCTAGCAGAATGTTATGATCAGCAGTGTCAAGAGCTGCACTAACAGCACATGTGTAGTTATTTTACCTGCATCTGGATTCAGACAAACATCGTTTAGTCCCTTAACAAGAGCAGTTTCTGATGGAATCCTGACTGATAGTCATCAAAGAAACTATTTGTGTCTGGGTCATTGCTGATTTGATGAAAAACTACTTTCTCTGTAATATTGCCTATTAAGGGGAGATTAGAGATACACTGTTAATTACATGTTTGGCTCTTCTTTAGCTTTAGCCATGGAGCTACAAGGCTAACTTTACTAACAAGTAATGGAAGCCTATACATCAGCAGTTAGCATGGTTCTAAAAACAGCCCTAATCATCACACTCTTTCCTCAGCTTGTGCAAGTCAACTTGAGATCAAATGGATCTTTTTATATCTTTTTACCACATGTTCTTTGTTTTACCCTCTTCACACCAGTGAGCCTGTTCAAGGGTCTGCAGTGCATTGTTTTAGTGAGTGCCCTGTGAAGCAGATGATGAGGACACACTCTAGCCTCTCATCCTTGTACACATTCATCTCGTTACACACAGTGTAGTGTGTTTTTTCCTTTGCTTTCTTGGTTAAATTGTAAGTGATAGTAAAGTGGATGCTAACAGGCTAGCTTGCTAGCCTGCCGCTTAATCGTAAAAAAGTAAAAGCTAAACATTAAATCAAGCATTACAGAAATGTTATAAAACCTCATCAGAATGTTATAAAATTATATGTTTATCTAAAATTATATTTATTAATTTTTAATTATTAAAACTCCCTAGCGACTTTCTACAGGCTTCCAGGGATCATTCTGCTTTGACATTTTTTCACGATCCAGTCAAATTGAGATAATTATGATGATTGTAGTTGTTGTTGTTGTTACTATTATTATTAAAGTCATGCCCTGCCCACAGTTGTTTCTTATCTGAATTTCTTTAATTAATTCAGAGAGCATGCTGGCACCTGACTCAGTTGGTCAGGTATGGATCACATGACTTTTCTGTCAGTAACAGTTCAGCTAGTAAGGCTTTACTGAACGCCAGTTCACACTGATTAGAGAGGTGGAGAGTGAGTGATGGTGAGAAACATGACGAGAGAGAAACAAAGAGACTTTAGCATGTTGTTATTTTTATTATTTTTATTATTAATCTTGTTGTAGTTATTAGTGATGTCAGATGTGCATATCCTAATGTTCAGTTTTACGTCTGAATCTCTTGTTCTTATTTCACAGATAATCTCTTTACAGTAGTGAACACAATCAACAGCAACACAGCCCACTGTCAGCATTGATATATATAGAGATAGACTAAAACACACATACATACACACAAGAGCTTATGTAAGAACCTCTTCACTGTAAAGGAGAGAATAGATACAACACACACACACACACACACATAGAAACACACATTTTCCAGGACAAAGTCTGTGGGGGGCTGTATGAGTACATGTAGCTGAAAAATAAATCCAGAAATGTGTGTGTGTGTGTGTGTGTGTGTGACTGATGCAGCTATTATCTCTCTGAACAGAGGATATGCACAAGGTGTAAAGTCGCCTTGCCGACACACACAGACACATACACACGCAGAATAAATGAATAACACTCTTCAAATGGGGATGTTGTGATATAAACTGAGGTGTATGCAATGCTGAATGGGGCTGAATTGGATTTTTACCAGGGTTTAGCCTCATGGCTGCAGATACAGAACACACTAGAGGGCAGAGCCTGGACAGGACAGTTAAAAATGATCTTGGACTGCAGGTTCTGTCACCCCCGCAAATCATGTCCGTGATCAGTGGTCACATTTACATCGTCAGGCTCCAGTGTACTAAGAGGAACATTCAGCCATCTAGTGGACACGCTATGCAAATACATCCCCCACCTGTGTCTCACACAGGCATGATTATTTTGCATATACACATAAATTACACTGAATCCTATTTGTCAGCAACCAGAGCGACATGTTCACTGACATCATAGAGGAAATCAAAGAACAGCCCCCACTTGTGTCTGTCTGCGTTATGAAAATATTGTGTCTGTCTGTGTTATGTCTAATATTGGGATTGATGTGAAACACTGAGTCACAACAAACCATTTCACATGTTTACGTTTACAGCATTTAGCAGACGCTCTTATCCAGAGCGTCATACAACAGTGCTTAAGTAGTCTACATCTGTTCTTTATACCTGTAAAGCTACACTAAGATCAACACCTGCTTTTAATCAAGTTACTGCCAGTTAAGTTACACACCTTAACAAACCCTGTCAAAAGAGAAAAAAGTCACAAAAACACAAATAAGGAAAAACAGTTAAGAGGGTAAGGGCCTGAGGTTTTGTTAAATATACAGAAAAAGATATATACCAAACCCACTCAGGATGAAACACTAAATTATGGAATTTTGGAAAGTGGGTAGAGGTTTCCTTTTACAGCAGTTAGAGTCTGTACACACTCCTGATGCCATTCCACTCGTATGGCAGCAGTAATATGAGCCTGTTTTATGTACCGTTTGCTAAAGGACTGTGTGTGTGTGTGTGTGTGTGTGTGTGTGTGGTCCCAACCGCACACTCATAAATCTCATACTCCTTAGAGGAGCGCTCCTGAACCCAACCAGGACGGGAAGCAGTGCACACACACACACCCACACACACACACACACACACACACACTGGTGAGCCGATACGGACTGTGAGAAAATGCAGTGTGTTTGCATTCTTCCAGCTGACGTCCTTGAATTTGGTCTCTCACTTCCAGTCTTTCTGTCCTCTTCTGCCTTCAATCACTTTTTCAGGCTTGTTTTGGAAGAGCCAGAGGAACACAGCAGAGATGCCTTCATCTGAGCTCGACACATTACTGATCTCTTCACCACGCCGCAGGTAGAGCCATTCTTTTCACCTTTCAGCCCCTCGAGTTCTCCTGAATGGCCTTACAGCTGGGTCATCAGCCTGCATTCTTCAGCCTGGGGCTGAGCAAGTTAATGCGTTATTATCGCGTTAACGTATTATTTACCTAACGCCGACAGTTATTTTATTGCGCATTAACACAGGTTTTTTATTACTACTATTTTGAAATTTGTTGCTTTTTTTGTGCTCCATCACTTCGCCTCACTGTAACAGGGACACTTGCTACTGAACATATACTGTTTATGCTGCTCCCTGATAAAAGAAAAATGCAAACCAAATGTTATTGCACTTCTGTTCATTTAGCAGTACTTTTAAAATAAACACACTACATTTGAATTCATGATTGAAGTTTGCGTATAACAATGAGATCAATCACAGAAAATCATGCGATTAATCGCAATAAAAATTTTAATTATTGCCCAACATTAATATTTATGTATGTATGTGTGCTTACATATACATATACATATATATATCCTGTGAATTTTGTGTGTGTGTGCTTACTGACATTTAGAAAGTATGACTTTAACTTTTTAAAAGTCATTTTATCATTGATAAGTAAGAAATAAATAAAATGTATTGGTAAGCATTATTACATTATTATTATTATATATGTATATAATTTTTAATCAGTCACTACTGATTTACAAAAAGGCATCTAATATCATTATAATGTGGATTACTAGACACCTGATATTTATATACCTGATGTTTAATGAGCAATTAAGCGATAGCTTAAACTGGAACAGTTAACTAGTGCATTTAAGGACAACCTAGAATTAACACTTAAATATTTCATTCATTCATTCATTCATTCATTTCCATTCCAGCCTCTGAAATATGGGTAACGTGGACAGCCAGTGCGGCAGCCATGGTTTCTACGGCGACCGACAGCGGCAGCTGTCCCGGAAGCGCGTGTCCCGCTCGCTGCGGCTTTCCGGGAAGCAGTCGTATCACTCCCGTCATGCGGCGTCTGGGAAGCCAGAGCACCGCAACTCAGAGACAAGCACGCGGTCCAGCAGCACTCCCAGCATCCCTCAGTCCCTCGCCGAGCACGGCCTGGAGCCGTTTGATGATAACGACACTGGACTGCCTGACTTTAGTGCCCCCATCTGGGTGGACCGGGTGGCCATGAACCTGCGGCCCATGACCTTCCACCCTGACCCAACTGGCACCTCAGCCACCGCTGAACCGCAGGAAAACACACAGGATGGCTCAGAGGCTCAAGGGACTGCCAAATCTCCCCGGGCCAGGGACAGCAGCAGCTTCACAAAGAATTCTGTACATTCATATTAAAATTCAATTATTGTTGTGCAAATTATTTTGGAACATTAGTTTTATTTAGTGGTTAAATTAGTATAATATTATAAACTACACACAAAGTTACCTTGTGAATGACTTTATTCAAACTTGATTCTGGATGTTAATTAGGACATCGTTTTAGATATTAATTTTATGAGACCTTCATTATGAATATTTATTTTTGTTATGTTATTTGTTATATATTTTTGCTGTATTATTTATGTTTTATTTCGTTCTCTGTCTCTGTAAGAAGAAGCGTTCTAAGTCGGCGGACATGTGGAGGGAGGACTCTCTGGAGGTCTCTCTGTCTGACGTTAGTCTGGAGCACCTCACCAGTACAGAGGAGATCGCTGAAGCGCCGGACTCGACTCGCACCAACTCACTGGATGAGCTGTATGGGCCGCAGAGCAACGGGCGCTATGGCAAGCACCACAAGGGCGGCGCTATGGGGGCAGACAGTGAGGAGGATAAGATGCTGTCTCCGGGCGATGATGATGGCACCATTTACGGAGCGTTCACCCTGCCCTGCCGCCGGTCACACTGTCTGTCAGAGGGGGTGACGAGCCACCAGGGGGCCATGCAGGGCAGGCGGGCGCAGACCATACAGGTGATAACAGTTTTGCAGGTCCCAATTCAGTTCCAGTTCACTGCTGCACGACCATTCTCCAGCCTCCCTTAGTATTAAACAGGCTGTTAACTAGTGTGCCTTTAAGATAGATGCATGTAAATGAGCTTTGTTTTGATTGGCTACCCTGTCAGATTATGGTTAGTCCCAAAGTTGGACCCAGTACACTGGGATTTGAACCAGTAACCTTACACATGTGATTGGATTAGTGACGCTGCATTCTCCTCCTCTCCAGTGAAGCTCTGTGGAGCGTTCACCTCTTTTCTCATGCTAATGAATGCTCGCTGACATGGGAACAGCAGGAAATATGTGTATGTGTTGTGTTAGTGTGCAGCAGAGATGAATAGCGTGCCGAGGCGGCCGGTGGGGGTCATGTGACCCTCAGTAGATGCCGTAATCTCCTAGTAGTACAGGGTGGCATTGTGCTGTACAGATACAGGCCCCCAAACTCACAAGCTAGCTTGTAGAAACACACAAGCTAGCTGCTTACCCTGCTGTCAAGCTTTAGCATGCTCCCTTTAAAGCCAGTAGCATGTCTACCACTTCTGAGGTCACTGAGGGGTCAGCAGGAAAGGTAGGCAGAGGTGTAGGTGATCCGAGTGGATGAGAAGATATTTAGGGCAGTGTGAGCTACGGCTTTATGATCTGGCCAGGAATATCAGCTAATGTGTGCTGTGTATGTGGTGTGTGTGTGTGAGCAGGACGTCACCGGGGGCGATGGCAGTGAGCTGGAGGACAGTGGGATCGATGGGCTGATTGGAGAAAGTGAGGTGTCTCAGCCCCGCCGCTACAAGGCCATGTCCACCTCCCTCTCTGCATACTCAACACCAGCAGGGGGCGCCTTCACGGGCAGCGACAGCGGCAGTAGCAGTGGGGCCGGGCCTGGAGATGGAGTGCAGGTAAGAGGGCTTAAAGGGGAGTTGGCCTGTTTTAAGTTCATGCAGTTACTCAAAAAATTACTAGAGGGCGCCAGAGAGAGGCAGTGATTTAGAAAATAAAAGATAAATATGTTTGTGCTGGTGTTATGTACCTGCCGTTATTCTGCACTGCAGAGACTCACTTATGATATTTGTGTTTATGGACTAAGACAAGTCCTAATTCATTCTACATGACCATTTTCCACCCTTGTTTTTATCCCCTCAAATTAAAAAATTTAAATGCAGGGTTTTTTGTAACAAAATTCCTCCTGTTGCGTGTACAGCAGTTTAGCTCTGCCCACTCACGTTGATGTTATAAGGAGTGCTTCAGCCTAGACTGCTTTTTGAATGAGGCACAATACAGGGTAGCCAAATCCGAACAGAGCTCATTTACATATATCAGTCTTAAAGGGGTAGTAATGAAAAAGCCTGTGTTATTCAGAGCGGTAAAGAGAGGCTGACAAATGGACTAAATCACAAAAATGTTATATTAAAAGTCGACACCATGAAAAAAATTGTAATACAAGAAAAATGAATTCCTATCTTTAAATGCAGGGTGTGTATGAGAACTTCCGGCAGGAGCTGGAGAAGAGTGTGTGCCAGGCGGAGCTGGCGGAGGAGCGGGCATCAGCTCTGAGTGATGAGCAGAGCAGTGTGACACTGAGCTCCGCCTATCACACGGAGCCCCTGCTGGGACTGGCCTATCACACGGAGCCGCTGCTGGGCGTGGCCGCTGCTCAAGGCAGCGTGCGCAAGGCCGGCCGACTGACTGTCAAGAACCTGCTTGTGCACAAAAAGAACAAGAAGGTGGAGCTTGCCACCCGCCGCAAGTGGAAGAGCTACTGGGTCTCCCTGAAAGGTGCTGTGGCTGAGGCATGCTGAAGTCTGAAGCTTCGTTAGCTTTAGTAGTTCCATTGTAACTAATATGTACTCAATTAGCAATAGCATGGTGCTAAATGCAGGCCTTAAAAGTCACAAACTTGCCTGGAGATGTTCAGTAATCTCTTATATTTGCTAATGTGGTTTCTGACTCCATATGGCTCACTGTTATCTAGGACCATGGACTCTAGATAAACTTATCTGGCTTAGTCTAAATTGGGTTGCTGACCTGTACTTATCACTCTTGGCCACCAGAGAGCAGCAGTAAATCAATCAAATCAATTAGAGCAAGTAATTGTTTGAGTAAAGAGCACAGGACAGGAGGATGTGGACACCTATTGTATTTTTCAATATTTTTTTAATTTAATTTTAAATAATGAATCCTTTTTTTGCTCCATGCTAGTTATTATTTTTCATACTTCTTTATTACTTGTTAAATGAATCGTTAAATGAATTGTTTTTCCAGGATGCACTCTGTTTTTCTATGAGACGGACGGACGCTCTGGAATCGACCACACCAGCGTCCCCAAGCATGCAGTGTGGGCGGAGAACAGCATTGTGCAGGCTGTCCCAGAACACCCTAAGAAAGACTTTGTGTTCTGCCTCAGTAACTCGATGGGAGACTCCTACCTGTTCCAGGTAAACCTGCTGCTGCTTTTGGAAAGGGTGGACACACAGAGACCTGACACAATCAAGAGGCTGGATTTTATAATATAATTACACAACTACATTAATTACATAGAACTATAATAAAGAAAAGGTTTGAGCCTGACTTCTGATTGTTTTGATGCAGAAATATGCAAACATTCTTTTGCAAAACATGATTATCTTTAGGTCATAGTAACACATTTCAGTTCAGAAATTCAGTTATGATTGATATATGCAACATGTCACTAAAAAGTGGCTTTAACTTTAAAGGACAATTCTGCCTATTTTAAAATCCCCCCCGTGATGAAGTGTTTAAGACATAACAAGAGAGGTTCAGAGAGGCTCTGTTCTAGAGAATTTCAGAGTCAGAACTGTTCACAGCGGTGGTGAATGGAACCAGACGTCTACCTCTTAAAGGTTCCTCACAAAACGTTATTCCAAAAATGATTATGAATGTGCTACTTTATGCCTGAGATGCTGTTTTGCTACTACTGGTAAAAGGTGCATGCTGGGTGTTGTGAGGCAAAGTAGTCCCCAAAGAAAACTGATGCCATTTGTGATCCCAGTGGTGCAGAAGGAATCTCAACGATTGCTACTTTTGCCGCGTGAACACAAGTGGATTCTTAACTAAAACTAAGCACAAAATAGTATACCCCAGCATGGAGTCTGCAATCAGGCCTGTTCCCCAAGATGGAAGGAGTTCAGAATCTGCTTGATATATACCATAAACTGGGCTGCAACATGTTGTTGAAAATACACTTCTTGCATTCACATCTCACGTTCTTCACGGAAAATCTTGGTACGGCGAGTGACAAACAAGGAGAATATTTTCATCAAGATGTTCTGTCAATGGAATGTCACTATTAAAGTTTCTGGAATGAAAGTATTATGGCCGACTACTGCTGGATGCTGTACTGTGACAATCCAGATACAGCGTGCACAAGAAAATCTTATTCTAAGCGTTTTTGATGAATCAGTGGCTACTGACTGACACAGTACAGTGTACATTGGTGCTTATGTTTTAGTAGAAACTAAATACAAATACATAGTAAACTTGTAAACATTATTCATAACTCAAAAGGTTGACGTGATTGGAAAAACTGAATACAGATCTAAGATCATAAAAACTGATTTAGAAAAGTGTGTTGTAGTCTGATGATTGTGCAGTTTTTTGGGGTTTTTTTACCTGTGTAACTAAATGTCTCTCTATGCAGACTTGCAGTCAGACAGAGCTGGAGAACTGGGTGACAGCGATACACTCCGCCTGTGCAGCGGCCTTCGCCCGCCAGCATCACCGTGACGACACTGTGCGGCTCCTGCGCTCCGAGATCCGCAAGCTGGAGCAGAAGATAGACATGGATGAGAAGATGAAGAAGATGGGAGACATGCAGCTGGCATCCGTCACCGACACCAAGAAGAGGAAGACCATCCTGGAGCAGGTAACACAGTACAGGGGGTGTGGAATGAGTAAAGTGACCATTTGTTATATGTAGTGCTGTCAAGCGATTAAAATTTTTGATCTAATTAATTACATGGTGTGGCGATGAATTAATCTAATTAATCGCATTTAATCGCACATACCAACAGACTTACAGCAGCTTTTTTTTACCATTTATTATTGAATACAAGCCTATAACTTAGGCTACAATGGTCATGACAT
>JBBPCX010067443.1:0-13249 GCA_037974365.1 Hydrocynus forskahlii | reverse complement strand
TAAAAGTGGTAGGAAAAGCCATGTGATGCAATTACCTCCCCAAGAGAACCAGTATACAGAGAAAAGAGAAGTGGTCCAAGGACCGAACCCTGTGGAACACCAGTGGATAACCTTCGTGGAGCAGACTGGATGCCTTGCCACACTACCTGGTACCTCCGGTCATCGAGGTAGGAAGCAAACCAGATCCCAAGGTTGGAGAGAGTGGCGAGGAGGATCTGGTGGTTGACTGTGTCGAAGGCAGCAGAGAGGTCAAGCAGGATCAGAGCCGAAGACAGGTCGGCTGATCTTGCTGCCTGAAGTTCTTCTGATACCGCAAGTAGAGCAGTTTCAGTGGAGTGGGCTGTCTTAAATCCGGACTGGTGGGGAGAAACAAGTTTTGAGAGAGAAACAAGTTGATTTGGTTATAGACGGCACGTTCTAAGACTTTGGAAAGAAAAGAATGAAGGTATACCGGTCTGTAGTTGTTGATGTCTGAAGAGTCCAGTGAAGGTTTCTTCAGGATCTGTGTGACCACAGCATACAGGCAGATGGAACATGGCCGGTCGCCAAGGAGCCGTTGATATCATCTGGAGCATGCTCGACGGGAGAGGGTCGAGTGGAGACGTGGTAGGTTTGCTGGAAGTCGGGAGTTGTAACACTTCCTCAGGAGAAAGCGGTGTGAAGGCATTGAACATGGCTGCATGATCAGGTCTCTGTGCGGAAGGCAGCGAGGTGATTGGTGGAAAGGATCTTCTAATGTCGTTAATCTTCTCGTCGAAGAACTTTGCAAAGTCTTCTGGTGAGAGATCTGGAGAAACAGGGAGAGAAGGAGATTTGAGTAGACCCAGTGGTGGTATGCTGAAGGTAGGATTTGAACCCATGACCTCTTGGTCCAGAGGGAAGTATCCTACTCACTAGGCCACCACCACCCTTAGGCCTCGCTTTCAGATGTGCTGAATCATTTCTATGCATGGTTTGAAGCCCAAAATGACATGGTAGTGAGGAAGACCACCCTGCCTCCCAATGACCAGGCCCTCTGTCTGACCATGGCTTATGTGAGGAAAACCTACGGAAGGCTGTTGTACCAGACAACATTCCTGGTTGTTCAGCTGTCAGATAATCTCACAGACATCTGCGATATCTCTCTGAGCACCATCATGCTTCAAACCATCACCGTGCCGAAGAACTATCGCCCTGTTGCATTCACATCCATGAAGTGCTTCGAGAGGGTCATCATGAGGCACATAAAATCCCAACTGTCTCCTCACTGGACCCGCTGCAGTTTGCATATCATCCCAACAGCTCCACGGATGATGCCATCACCACCATCCTTCACATGGACCTCACCTGAACAAAAAGGATGCTTTCGTGAGAATGCTGTTCATAGACTTGCTGGCCCTAAACGGTTTTATTTGCAACTGGATCCTGGACTTCCTGACTGGGACACCTCAGTCAGTCAGGATAGGGAGCAACATCGCCAGCACCACCACACTAAGCACAGGGGCCCTCCAGGGCTGTGTCCTCAGCCCTCTGCTTTTTATGTTGTTAACCTACGACCATGCTACAATACACATCTTAAACCACATCATAAAGTTTGCAGATGATATGACTGTGGTGGGTATGGTCAGCAGGAATGACGGGGTGGCATACAGAGAGGTGGTGGATGGTGCAGAGCCAACAACATGTCTCTGAATGTGAATAAAACAAACAAGATGGTTGTTGACTTCAGGAGGGCACAATGTGATCACTCCCCACTGAACATCAATGGCTCCTCTTTGGAGATAATTCCTTGGCGTTCACATCACTGAGAACTTCATGTGGACCCTTAACATCAACTCTATCACCAAGAAAGTCCAGCAGCGTCTCTACTTTCTGTGAAGATTGAGGAAAGCGCACCACCTCCCCAGTCCTAACCACGTTCTATCGTGGGACTATAGAGAGCATTCTCTGTAGCTGCACCACTTAGTGGTGTTGGGGATTTGTTGCAAGACCAATCTTAGTATGGGAATTGTCCCAAGACCCTATAGACTACAGTGAGGACAGCTGTGAAGATCATCGGAGTCTCTCTCCCCTCTGCCAAGGGCTTTACATGCTGCGTTCGCAAAGCCACCAGCTTTGTGGATGACTCCACACACCCCTTATAATAATAATAATAATAATTTTTTATTAAACAAGCAACTCAGACTTTTTATTGCCACTATAAATACCTCTCCATTTATTATACTGCACATTCCCTGTCCTACTGCTGCTACGTATATTTGCACATCATATGTACTGCTGTCTACCTCTGTTCTGCACGCTTGCACATGACTCTCCGCTGCTAACATACAGTATCTGTCATAATACTGTATTCATCCAGACTAGTACTTTAGCTATTGTCAAATGCACTAAATGTTGTCTTGTCTTGTCTGGTTATTTTGTTTTTCTTGCATTCTCTTTTGTCCTGTCTTCTCTTTTGGTGTTGTGTTTCTCTTCTTGTGTTGCATCATGGTCCTGGAGGCACGTTGTGATTGTGTGTATGTTGTTGAAATGACGATGAAACCTATTTGACATGACTTGACTAACATCCCCCTTTGTTGTAACAGTATTATTTTTGTTTCATTTTATTGTTATGGCTGTCCAGTGGATCCCAGGATTAGTGACCAATTTTGTAAAATCTAATGGCAAAAATGCTCATTTTATTAGCACCCTTATCTGAGAACCAAACAATTTGTCACTCTTTGGTGCTATTACAGTCCCTACTCTTCTGAGAGGTTTAGACACTGTGTTTAGGAACAATTGTGATCAACAAGACTATTAGTGAGGTCAGGCACAGATGTTGGGCACTAAGGCTTGGCACATGATAAAAACGAAACCATGATAAAACTAAAACATGTAAAAAACCACAGGATGGAGGTGAAGAAACTGTTCCAAAGTGCTACAGTAAAAAAGTCCTCCTTGTGCACTGATGATGTATCTTTACTTTGAAAGGTTCCTCTTTCCTCTCTCCTCAATTCTTCTGAGCACTTTTAAAGAACTGAAATGTTATAAATAAATCAGTCTTAGTTTAAAAAAATAATAATCTAAAGGACAATAACAATCTACTGAGTAGTTAGATTTATTTTATATATTTGTATATAGATTGTATTATATCCAGTAAAATAAACTAGTGTCAGTTCCCAGATCTGTTTATTAAAAATAACAAACACAAACAACAGCACATATTAGTTGAACTCTTTATTTATGGTATTATATGTATTAAATAGTATTAAAAGTACTAAAAATCAGTACAATTCACATCTTCAGAAAGATAACAGAACCACCATCTTCACCATCAAGAAGAGCTCCAGTGCCAAGAGAGACACCATCAGGAGCTGGCTCAACTAGCAAAGGTGTAATTAGACATAAATGAAAAGCTTGCATAGACAGAGGTGCAGTACTGTAACAAGCTTACCATTTGAGTGTCAGTTATACAGAGCAGGAACAAAGTGAGTTACAATAAAAAAAGGATGTATCAGGTTCATATAAAATGACAACAGTGGTCCTTTACACATACTGGCTCCCAGCATCCCCAATTAGCCAACTGACATGCACTTTCCTGAGTTTAAGAGGGTGTGTTAGAGCAAGTAAAACACTGTGCATCCTCCCGTGTGCTTGGTTATTTCTTCTCTGTCATGGTTTGAAGTGCTCTCCCAGGCCTGAATAGACCCACTAACCCATTAAAATCAGTTATAAGTGTATCTGCAACTCCCATTACTGTATTTATGATATAAATGTTCTGAATAAGACAGAACTTTAGGAGGAGGTTTTATATGTGAAAAATGCAATAAAATGTGAATATGTTCAAAAGCAACACTCTGAAATACACCATGTTAATCCTGTCCCAGCAAATGCCATTTATTATCAACATCATCATCATCATGAAATAAATTACAAAAACAAAAGGGCCAACAACTAAAAATCATAAGTTAACAATGGTTGCAAGGAAACTGACTAAAACGTATTAACATATAGTAAATATAGCAAGCTGCATTTGACACAAGGTGGGAACAGAATTTGTAGGACATTTTCAGCTCAAAGCTCATGGAAAATTAACTGAAGATAGTGTTTTCATGATTGCTATTTTTTAACAGTTTTTTGTTGAGTTTGTTCACAACAACTTGTCCATAAGCATACTTTTCAGAGATTTCTGAGGAAGTAGCTGGTGACCTAGTGTCACGTCTCCCCTCGTATTCTCCCAAGCACTCCAAGCAGACACACATGCAGACTTCCATTTTTACTCTTTATTGGTAAACTTAAATCAAAAGGCACCAGGGCCCAAAACTGAACTGTAATCAAAAGGAGAACAGAAAAACATTCACACTAGAATCAGGATGACAGTGGACCAGCACTCAGGTCCACCACCCACCAACTTAAATATATATTCCCAAACCCCAATACCCAATCACAACAAAGACATGCTTTCTCTTGAGCACACCAGCAGCTGAAACCAATAATAAACGAACTCAAACCTGGTGTGCTCAAGAATTACATAACATAAAACCCTGGCAGCCTCTAGCGCCTGCCAACCGTCACTGTCCCCAGACCTGACACCTAGTGGTTAGGGAGTTACACCTGCAATCAGAAAGTTGTGCGTTTGAATCCCAGATCTGCCCGTAGCACCACCAAAGTACCCTTGAGCAAGGTCCCATTCCCAAACACTGCTCCCCAGGTGCCAGGTTCTTGCCAGCTGCTTCACTTGGTGAATGTGTTAAATACAGAGAAGAATTCCATGCTGTGTTCACACTCTGTGCTGTGGTGTGATCACATATGACAAACTGCACTTCTCAAACAACTGACAAATAATGGTTTACACCACATGCAGTTTGGTTTCAGGGAAAAAAGTTTGAAGTTTAATTTTTCATCCAAAGCGCTTGTGTGGATGTCTTCCTATGTATTTAAAGGGATGCAATGTGTTGAAGTTAATGATGCATTGGCTAGTAACATATAGTGCACAATAGGTGTACCTCAGGGATCTGTGTTAGGACTCTCATTGTTTGGTTTATCTGTTTGTGATCTTCCACAACAGTACAATGGGACAGAATTGCAAATGTATGTAACATTAGTCAGATGTGAAAGGAATGTTCTTTTCCAAATCCAATATACAGTCTCCTTATGTTGACAATTTCAAGGATGAAAAGACTGGTAAACTGTAGTGACCTTAAATATCTTGGCATAATATATGATTCCAATTTTAATTTTAAGAGATGTCAAGAGAAAAACTAACAAATTTTTCACATTTTTATTGGATCATATGTTGGGGGGAGGCTGGAGAAACAGTTATTAAAAGAGAAACAACCTTAAAAATTCTTCATAAACAAACATTTCAGGACTAGAAAAACATCATCTTCTGAGCTTTGAGAATTTTTAGACTTTTCTCAGATGTGTCTAGGGTAAAAAAATTTTTAATGGTTTGGCGGCTCCTTCTTTACATGACTGTCACACACACGGGTGACATGGCACACAAGAGGGATCGGAGATGAGCATGTCACATGATATAAAAGCTCAGGTAAACAGGTGGTCTTTGCTCAGTCGTTGAGTCTTCACCCTCAACCTGCTAGTCTTGTCTTCCTGGGACCGTGATTACTCACAGCCATACCCTTTGTGTGTGTGTGAGAGTGTTGATTCTGGTGGGAATCTTTACTCTGTGTCCAGAGCACTGTTAGATCAAAGTGCATGAGCCACCTGCTCTCTCGCATCACTCCTTGACGGGGTTTCTCCTTCACGCTACTCAGGTGATACAGTCGTGTTCTTTAATTCTGTGACTATGACTTTGTTTACTTTACACTCAGAAAACTCTAAAATCCACTAGAATGTTTTCCACAGTAGATAGTACTGTACCTTTTTAATGCACAGCTTTTTCTGTGAAGGCTCGGCTTAGTGGAATGCACAACCTGATGACATAATTCTTGTAGTTCTATTAATCATTTTAAGTTCAAATAAAAAAAAAAAACATGATAAAATCTTTTCAACTTTGCAATCATTTGCCCTATTTTCTATATGTTTTGCTGGACTCAGTAATTTTCATTTTGTTTCATACTTAACTATCATATGCTTTAATTTGAGCTTTAATTGTGACTAGGACAAACTCCCCTTATGGACTGAGCACTCTTGACCCACATGATCTATTACCAAAATAGGTTCTAGAGATGACACTTACAAATAGGTTTGTGCTTTACCTCATCAAGCACTCACCGTTCAACCGTCTACTTGCTGGACACCCACTGAAGGCATCGAGACCACTTGAGCTGATTCAGAATGCAGCTGCGAGGTTAGTCTTTAATGTTTCGAAATTCTCACACACCACACCTCTGCTCTGGGGTGGACTGGGACAAAAAAAACGGCCCTGGGATTTTGGGCTAGAACAGCCCACCACATGCAAGTACACACACCACCCATCTTTGCACTCCTATGAATGTGTATACCAACAAAGTATTATTCAATAAAAATAGTATTCAACAAAGTAGTATTCAATAATTTGTGAACTTACTTTGTAGTTGGGACACTTTCTAAAAATGCAATAAAAACTAAAATCTGCAATTTGGGAATTCACTTGAACCTTTATTGAACAGGCAAAAGGACAAAGAAAAGATTTTCAGTGTTTTCTTTGACAAACATTTGCCCAGTCAAAAAGATGCAGCTAAATCTTTTAATGAATACTTTGGGGAAAAAAGAAAGGTCATTTTGTGTCCGCCATATTGCGAGAGGCAGAAGTGTAATATAAACTAATACAGGTAGATGTGGAAACTGGGTTTTCTGATGAGAAAGCAATAATGTTTAAAACAGTATCATTTACATACAACAGATTTTGGTGAATCAATTTAAGTATAATTCTTTATATCTATTTACGCACTAATAATGGCAATCAATAACACAGAAACTTGCCCAATGTCTGAAAGTCAAAATAGTAAGACTTCAACTGGCAGTCTGGTCTTTCTTTAACAGTGAAGTGATACACTCCATGCCAAAAAAAAAAAAAAAAAACATTTTATTGTATATACATGGTTACAGTGTTATCACTATTGTGGCTATGTATTAAATGTATACAGGACAGGATCTAAAATCCTTGGACAGTTTTTTCCATGTGTTACCACTCTGTAATTTAAGAGTCCTCAGGCTTGCAGTGTGGTGCAGCCTTAATTTGTGGAAGACAGACTCAACTAAAGACAAGAGCATAAAATGATGGTTGTCAATTCCAAACTGTGGCCCGGACAAATTGATTAATCAAAGATACACTGACTGCTTGCTCTGATGTTGACTGTCAGATAACACATTCAGCTACTTTGACCACTTTGACTGTATCCTCAGAAGGAATCATCAAACCTCCTTTGTTTTTTCATGTGAGCAAGTGGTAGTTTTGATCATATGATGCCGGGACAGCATCTGTTAGCATACTAGCACCACACACATTGCAGGACAGCTTTCTCAAAATCTGTCGAACGACAAACCTTGGTAAGGCTAAACATTTGTTTTGATTATATTTGGCCATTATAAAATCCCATATTATAGTGCTTACATTTAGCTAAAATGTTGTTTGGAGGCTGACTTGAACACAAGGATGCATAGCAGTGATTTCAGTGATGGAATTAACTCCCTCTTCAGATCAAATGTCGCTGCTGATTTAAGAAGAACACATTTTGAAGCATGATCATCATGCAACAGAGCCAAATTCGGTTCAGGGATCTACCACCAAGCAGATAATAAAAAAATGTAAATGAGTTTTTGTTATGAGAGTGATGAATTACAATTTGTAAGCTTTTCCTCGTGTTAACAAAAAATTTAAGAAGAGTTGAATCACTGATCCACCGCGGGTGCGATTCGACACCACAGTGAATCAAAGCCCGAATTAGACTCAGGTTTAACCCGTGCTGCCAACTTAGCGACTTTGTTGACTTTCCAGACCCCTTAACAACTTCTTCTGCAGATTGACAATATTGACAATATTAACAATATTCTCTGCAGATTGGCCTGAACCACAGCCTGCTCTGCATCCATCCGTCAAGGCACTCAGAAAAGGAATGATCTGCGCATGTGCGTGCAGTATGACCGTCACATCGACCAATCATAACCTTTCTTGGTTGCTCTCACCCACTCACAAAACAAGTTGAATTACAAGCAAAATAATTTATATTTTTATGCAAATAAGAAATAAATTCCTCTCAGGTATATGACACAGATCTTTCTTTTAGAAGCCACACACGAACATGAACATTGTCTCTTTCACCTTCCAAACCTCTCTTTCCTTTTGAACAAGTAAACACACACACAGACATTGAAATCAAACTTTATTTGGTCCTTTATTACACATCTTTAGAATCTGCTCTAAAGATGGCGGCGCCCATGCAGGCAGGGGTCCAGAGCTCTCCACACCTAGTGTTTGTTAGGTTTTTGTTGAGCAGCACAGGCGGAGGAGGAAACAAGAAAGAAAGCAGAAGTGGGGTAAGAGAGCTGGCATTAATGCTAGGTTAAAAAACTCCCTGGAAACAACTCCTCTACCCAGCCTATTTGTCACAAACACCCAGTCCATACTCAGCAAGATAGATGAGCTATGGCTGAGGATTTCGTCACAAAAGATGAATGCTTGCGTTTCATTCTTCACAGAAACTTGGCTGAACACTAACATCGCTAACTCGACTATCGAGCTAGTCGACCGGACTGTTTATCGGGTGGACCGGACAAGGGAATCCAGGAAAAACAAAGGTGGCGGCGTGTTTATCTATGTGAGTGACTACTGGTGCACTTCCACTGATATCACAGAACAACATTGCTCACAAGATCTGGATTTTATTACGCTAAAGTGCAGACCGTTTCATCTACCGGGGGAATTTACTGTGGTGTTTCTCACTGCGGTTTACATACCCCCTCAATGCCAAGCTAGCAGCCACCTAATGCCAAGCTAGCACTCAATAAACTGTATGATGTCACAAGCAGACTGCAAAACACATACCCGGATGCTGTGATAATCTATGCTGGTGACTTCAATCATGCCAATCTCAAAATTGTGCTGCCCAAATTCTACCAACCTGTAGACTTTCCAACCAGAGGAAATAAAACACTGGATGACATTTACTGTAATATACCTCATGCCTACAAAGCATCACCCTCCCTCCTCCTCAGAAAGTCTGACCACATCTGTTTGTTCCTGACACCAGCATACAGACCCCTCATCGTTAGAACAAAGCCCTCTGTTAAGACCATCAGAGTCTGGCCTGAAGGAGCCATGACAAGACTACTACAGGACTGCTTTGAAGACAGACTGGGATTTATTCAGGTTAGAATCCACACAGGACAACCACACTGACCTGAACAGCTATGTCATATCCGCATTTTCCCCAATCGCAAGCCATGGGTGAACAGGGAAGTGCAAAAGCTGCTGCAGTTATGTGATGTGGCTTTCCACGCTGGTGACCGAGAGGCTTACTCAACTGCCTGATTCAACTTGAAGAGGGGCATCAAAGAAGCAAAACACTCCTACAGGGACAAAATAGAGGAGCACTTCAACGACTCCAACCCAAAATGCATGTGGCAGGATATCAAGTCCATTACTGACTACAGAAGTAGTAACTTCTGCTCCACCAGCACAGCAAACCCACCTCTACCTGATGAACTGAACCATTTCTTTGCTCGGTTTGACAACAACACATCCCCCCACCATGCCAAAAATGACCCTGCAGGAGGCTCCACCAAACACCCTGGTGCTCAACCCTCATGAGCTGAAAGGAGCCCTCAGCAACACTAACCCTCACAAGGCTGCAGGACCTTGTAGCATTCCCGGACATGTGCTAAAACACTACAGTCTTCACTAGCCTGTTTAACATCTCCCTGGAGCAAGCCACTGTCCCCACCTGTCTCAAGTCAGCTGTCACAAGACGAGTCAGAAGGCTGAGTGCGAGTTGCCTGCCGGCACCTGCGGACCAACTGTTGGGCAGAGGGTACCTCCACTTCCAGCTCCGGATGGTCGAACATGGAAGGGAAGTACCCACAGCATACCTCGAATGGGCTCAGTCCAGTGGCGGAGGACTTGTGGAGGTTGTTAGAGTTCCGCCCAGATGAGGTAGTGTGCCCAGGAGCGCTGTCGATCCGCCACGAAGCAGCGGAGAAAGCGCTCCAACTGTTGGTTGGCCCACTCTGTCTGACCATTCGTCTGAGGGTGGTAACCCGAGGAGAGACTGGTGGAGACGTTGATCAGGCGGCAGAAGGCCTGCCAGAACTTGACCGTGAACTGGGACCCTCTGTCCGAGACGATGTCCTGGGGGAACCCATGCAAACGGACTATGTGCTCGATGATGAGCGCTCGATGATGAGCGCCTTTCTGAGCGCCTTGACGGTTTTTTCCATCTGAGTCAGGGAGACCAGTGACAAAATCCAGAGAGATGTGAGTCCAGGGTCAATGTGGCACTGGGAGTGGTCAAAGGGTACCAGGAGGAGGAGTGTTGGAGGTTTTGGCCCTGGCACAAACTTCACAGGCTTGTACGTATTCTTTTGTGTCGGAAGCCATGGAAGGCCACCAAAAAGTTCCTTGGAGCAAAGAGAGGGTACGTGCTACCCCAGGATGCCCAGCCACGACCGAGGAGTGCCCCCACAGGAGGACTTCTTGACGGACAGAAGGTGGAACATAGAGGCGTTCAGGCGGAGTGTTATTTGGAGGAGGATCCAAGGTGTGGGCCTGGCGGACTCTGTCTTCCAACCCCCACCGGAGAGGAGCCAGAATGATGTCAGGAGGCAGGACAGGCATGGGGTCAGCCCGGGGACTCTCAGCCTGGTGTTGGCGTGAGAGGGCATCAGCCTTGATGTTCCTGGGCCCCGGGCGGTATGATAGTTGGAAATTAAACTGTTCAAAGAACATCGCCCACCGCGCCTGCCTGGGGTTGCGCTGCTTGGCATGCCGGATCGAGATGAGGTTCTGATGATCGGTCCAGACCATGAACGGGTCACCGCCGCCCTGGAGCCAGTGACGCCATTCCTCTAGGGCCCACTTGATGGCTAACAACTCACGTTCCCCTACCCCGTATCGTTGCTGAGTGGGAGAGAACTTCCTAGAGAAGAAACAGCATGGATGGAGTTTCTGGTTTGGACCTCGCTGTGAGAGGACGGCTCCTACACCCACATCAGAGGCGTCCACCTCGACAACGAACGGCTTGGATGGATCTGGATGAAGAAGAACAGGAGCAGTGGTGAAGAGCTGGCTGAGGGTCTAGAAGGCTTGAATGGCAGCAGGGGTAAGGTTGAAGCGTCCGGGCTGCGGTTTGGTGAGGGCCGCCAGAGGTGCTGCAGTCGAACTGAAGCCTCGGATAAATCGCCTGTAGAAGTTGACGAACCCCAAAAAACGTTGCAGCTGTTTAAGCGTCGTGGGTCGGGGCCAAGAACGCACAGCCTCCAGCTTCTGGGGATCCATGGCCACACCCTGACTGGAGATGACGAAACCTAGGAATGTGGTGGTGTGCTGGTGAAACGCACATTTCTCCAACTTACAGAACAACTGGTGGGCCAGCAACCTCTTCAGGACCGCTCTGATGTGTTGAATATGTTCCGTTTCAGTTCTTGAGTAGATGAGAATATCGTCTAAATAGACGAAGTAACATTTCCCAAGGAAGTCCCGGAGGACGTCATTAATGAAATTTTGGAATGCAGCCAGACTGTTGCATAAACCGAAGGGCATAACCAGGGTCTCGTAATGGCCGGTGGGGGTTATGAACACCGTCTTCCACTCATCGCCCTCCCTGATGCGGACCAAGTTGTAGGTGCTGCAGAGATCCAACTTAGTGAAGACGTTGGCACCAGAGAGAGTGTCCAGGGTGGTGTTAGTGAGTGGAAGTGGGTGACGATTTTTGATGGTAATATTGTTGAGCCCCTGATAGTCGACACACAGACGGAGTCCCCTGTCTTTTTTCTTAACAAAGAAGAACCCCGCGGCGGCAGGTGATGTAGTCGTCCATGGCTTTCTGCTCTCCTGCAGAGAGGGAGTAGAGACGGCCGCGGGGCGGTACCGTGCCTGGCTGGAGGTCGATGGCCAAGTCATACGGGCGATGAGGAGGAAGTTTGACCGCCTTGCTTTTACTGAACACCCCCGCCAGGTCACAGTACGGGACAAGAACAGACTCCAGGTCGACGTCGGGGGCCTCGGACTCCCCAGAGCACGTCTCAACCTTCGCCTGGAGACACAGCTCCTGACAGGTCTGTCCCCATTGAAGGATCTTGTGCTGGGTCCAGGAGATGAAGGGGTCACGATCTGTTGGTGGCCCAGATGGAGACGTACCTGGATGTTAAATCGGGAAACGGTTGGAAGGTATGATGTAGCTAGCATCGGACCAGGCAAAGACCTCCCCCTCTTTACCTGGTCTGGCCGTTTCCCGGACGGAGAGGGCAGATATCCCGGTGATGGTCCAAGGAGGCGCAATAGGCACACAGGCCCTCGCGGTAGCGACGCTCTCTCTCCGCCGTGTTCAGGGAGGTGCGTCCTAACTGCATGGGTTCCCCATCTCCGGAGTGGGCCTCTGAGGCAGTAGGAGGTGGTGGTGGTACGGCTCGGGAGTAGGAGGTGCTGGGTTGCGACGAGTCGAGGAGCCGGGTTCTGGGTGCTGGCTTCGGAATGGCGGCGAGTCGCAGGTCAATCCGCAAGCACAGTTCAATCATGCCTTCGTAGGTTACCGGGAGCTCGCGGCCAGCCAGCTCGGTCTTCATTCTGGAAGACAATCCCTCATAATATGCGGTGCGTAATGGTGCATCAGACCAGGTGGTCTGAACCGCGAGGGTTCTAAACTCTGCAGTATACTTGGAGACCGGCCGGTCTCCTTGGCGGAGGTGACAAAGTTTAGAGTCCACCACCACCTCACTCTCAGGATGTTGGACCTTGGAGACCAGCCGGTCTCCTTGGCGGAGGTGATAAAGTTTAGAGTCCACCACCACCTCACTCTCAGGATGTTGGAACGCGGCCCTGAGGTGCTTGGTGAACTCTACATAGGAGTAAGCAACTTCTCCATCGGACTTCAGGACCGCGGTAGCCCACTCAGCTGCCTGCCTGGTGAGGAGGGACGAGACGAGTGCGATGCGGCTCCGATCCGATGGATAGCGCTGTGGTTGGAATTCAAATAAGAGCGAGAGGTTAGTCAGGAACACATCACACATCACACTTCACTCTCATCCCATCCCACTTATCAGGTAGTGCTATTTTGGGGTATGAAGGTGGAGATGAATGATGATGAGTAGAGGAGGACGATGAAGGTTGGACCGCCGGCTGGGAGATGCGTTCAGC
>JBBPCX010067442.1:0-13251 GCA_037974365.1 Hydrocynus forskahlii | reverse complement strand
CACTGCAAAAGGTGGCTGTACAAAGTATTGATTCTGGGAGGGGGTGAATAGTTATGCACACTCAGGTTTTCTTTTTTGTCTTATTTCTTGTTTGTTTCACAAAAAAAAAAAAATGCATCTGCAAAGTGGTCTCTGTGTTGTGTAAATAAAAGATACAACCCTCCCAAAATTCCCTTCAAATTCGAGGTTGTAAGGGGGTGAATACTTTGCAAAGGCACTGTATATAAAAATATAAACCTATGTAAGTATATGTATGTCTGTACACACTGGATAGCAGGAGCAACAGTCAAAGTAAAAAACCGTAACAATGTACTAGACAAACTGCACGTTGCTTTCAGTAACATTTCACCCCTAAAATTGCATGTTACACTAGAAAACCACAAGAGAAAAATACTGCACACCAGAGAAACCTCCACTTATTGGTCCGTGGTCTTTGGATGTGTGTGTTTGTTGGTTGCACAGTCTGACAGCAGCTGGAAGGACAGACCTTTGTCCATGATGGACTGAAGTCTAGACAATGTTCTCCTTTCAGCCACAGTTTCCATGTTGTCCAGTTCCTCACCCACTACTGAGCTAGCTTTCTTGATCAGTTTGTTTGGTCTCTTCCTCTCTGCCACTTTCATGCTGCCCCTCCAGCACACCACAGCATAGAAAATGGCTCTGGCCACAACAGACTCATAGAACATCCGCAACATGGTGTTGCAGACTCTAAAAGATTGGCGTCTACATAGGAAGTACAGCCTACTTAGACCCCTCTTGTAGTTCTTAAACCAGTCCAGCTTATTGTCGATGTGCACACCGAAGTATCTGTAGTCGTGAACAATCTCCACATCCACCCCCCTAATGGACAGGAGAGTGACAGGAGACTGTGATCTTCTCAAGTCCGCCACCAGTTCTTTGATCTGATTGATGTTAAGCTGCAGCTGATTCAGCTCACACCAGTCCACAAAACTGTCCACAGCCATCCTGTTTTCCAAGTCTTCCCCACTCCTGATACATCTGACTATTGCTAAGTAATTTGAGAATTTTTGCAGATAGCAGCCCTCTGTGTTGTATTGAAAGTCAGATGTGTGCAGGGTGAGGAGGAACGGTGACTATTCCCTGAGGAGCTCTAGCGCTACAGAGCACTCAGTCACGTAGTCCATTATCCATAATAATAATAAGAAATAAACAATAAAACAATAAATTAAAATAGCAAAACAATAAACAAGATTTGACAACAAGTAAAGTGTTTTGAGCTGTGACTTAAATAAGGGAAGAGAATCTATACTCCTTATGACAGGAGGAAGTGAGTTCCAGACCGGCTGAAGGCTCTGTTCCCTAGGTTGATAAGACGTGCAGAAGGAACAACAAGATGAGCGGCAGACAAAGATCTCAGAGAGTGGGAAGCAGTGGAAGCAAATCACACAGATAAGGAGGGGCAAGGTTATGGATGCACTTAAATGTGAGAAGTAGAATTTTAAAATTTATCCTAGCTTCTATGGGCAACCAGTGAAGCTGTTGAAGAACTGGGGTGATGTGATCTCTTAAGGGAGAAAGAGTTATGTACTCTCAGAATTCTGAGGAAGTTGAAGTTTATGGAGGGACTTATTTGGGAGACCAAATAAGAGGGAGTTGCAATAATCGAGCCGGGAAGTGATTAGACTGTGTACAAGGATGGCAGCAGCATGGGGAGTAAGGAAGGGACGAAGTCGGTTAATGTTACGTAGGTGAAAGTATGCGGACCGGGTGATGTGATTAATGTGAGACTGAAATGAGAGAGTACTATCAAATATGACACCCAGACTCTTTACCTGAGGGGAAGGATGGATGAGTGAGTTATCAATATTAATGGAGAAACTGTGATTTGGTTAGAATGGAGGCTGTGCCAATGAATAAAACTTCCGTTTTATTACTGTTAAGTTTGAGAAAATTGACACTAAGGGAGCATTAACTTGCATAGCAGACAGCTTGTTCCCCAGTCTGGCTGGTTAAATGGTGTTGAAGGCACTGGAGAAGTCGAAGAATGTAATCCTTGGGGATACACTTGGCTCATCAAGATGGTTGTAGGCACAGTGCAGCAACTAGATGATGGCATCATTCACTCCAGTCTTGGCTTGGTAGGCAAACTGGTGGGAATGGTATGCTGGCACAACCAGGAGGTGGAGGGTGTCCAGGACCAGTCTCTCGAACTTCATGCTGTGTCAGGTTACTGTAACTGGGGGGACTCGTCTGTGTCTCATGTGTCAGATCTGCCATCCCTAGAGTTGAACAGTGAGGCTGAGATGAGGTCTTCTTGCTATGCCAGCAACTGTGGGCTAGCACCAGGGTAGTGGTGGGCAGCCAGGTGGTGAGAGTCTGGACTGAGGTACCGTAGATGCTACGCCCCTACACAGAGGAGGTTGTGTGGGCAGACATTCCGTGAGGTCAGTTGCAGGACAGGGAGCTTATCAAGAACTATAGAGGGAGCCACCAGGATTGGCATGTGCCCTACCTGAGGAGCTGCTTGAGATGGGTGGGCATGGAGAGAGGCTTATCCCAAATGAGACAAGGCAGTTGTGGCAACTGCTGGAGTGGTGGCAGGATTTCTTTTCACTCAGAGGGCTTCAGCTTTGGACAAGGAACAGCATTGGGCCAGCTAGCTAGCAATCTTCAACTTCAACCTGTGCCACAAACTGTGTTGGGCACATCAGAATACAAACACTTTGTCTGGATTGCCAGGTGTTGCTACAGTGGTGCAGATGGGGGCCAAGAGCAATGACAAATGATTTAGAAGGGCCAATTTTTGTGTCTCGCTGAAGTGTGGGGATGGTGTTTGTTTTTTTTCTCTTTGTCAATGTCATTATTCATTATGGGTATTTTTTTTTTTACCAGGCAGTAGGCCTATACTGTATGTTTAAGCAAACATCACATTGCACTTCTATTGCCTAGCTGGAAAGAAATGAGGAAATAGGGCAGGAAAATTGCCCTATTTAAGATGGCCGCTTTCCTTTTTTGGCAGTGGATTTGGGATGGACATTTGGTGTGAGCATACATTTGACAAACTGGTTACTTCCTTCGTATAAGGGGGACTGCTTTCAGATGGCCTACTGCGTGGCAGCGGAAATGAGGAAACAGGGGCTCGTTTGCATCCAGTGGCTGCAGAGGATTTGTGGACCAAGATCTTGTGCAAATACAGCAGGGAGGTTGGTTACAAGAGCCAGTGAAGGTAAGTGCGACGCACGGAACTATTGGTTGTATGATGTCTTTTATTTTTCGTTTTAGGGTGCTCGGGTTTGGTTTTGTGTTTTCGGCTTGACTGGCAGGTGGCAGTCCCCAAATCTGGGATTATGTTTCTGTTTTGGGGTGTGCGTTTATTTAGGGCATCCCCCTTTCCCCTTGGGATTATTTATCCCCTCCAGTGATGTTTCTCCCTTATGGATGGGGTATAGAGTGTGGGAGAGGGCTGTGTACCTTACTTACCTGTGGTCTTGTATCCAGTATGCTGTAAATGTTATTAATCTTTGGTGCTGTAGCTAGACTGTGCATGTTTACCTATGGGAAACCTGGGTTTTACCTGGGTGCCTCCACATGTGTTGGGCAGGAGAGGACCTAGGGGGGTGGGCCATCAGGAAGGATAATGTACTGTACCTGTCACGTCTGGGCTGCTTCGATCATGCCCCCAGTGGCCGCTGTCGCCCGAATACCAGGAATACCTACGTCCTGTCTTGTCTCAACTGGTGCAAGCGATGCGCGCCCCAACCCCACCGGCACCACCCCAAGAGACCACAATATGTTTCAAGAAAATGCGTCACAGCCGGAGAGGTATGGGGCGATCCAGCAACTTGTCGACATTTTCTCTTGGCATGTGAACTATATTTTGCAGAGCATCCAGACATGACGCCGGCACAGAAGGTTTCGGTGGTGACACAATGGCTCATGGGGTGTGTCCAAGATTGGGCTACGGCCCTCTGGATGGGAGGGGGGGATCGGTCATTCCAGACTATTTAGAGTTTGTGAGACAATTCAAAGCTGTATTCGACTATCCCGATCAGGGGAAAACTAGCAGCACACGCCTCCTGCAGCTAAGACAAGGGAGCCGCACTGCTGTGGACTACTCTATAAACTTCAGGATCTTCGCGGCAGACAGCGGCTGGAGCAAGCCACTGCTCCTCGCTGTATACCACAAGGGGCTAACGACTGAGCTACAGATAGAGCTCACGTGCAGGGATAAGGGAATGTCGTTAGACCAACTCATCACCCTGACCATCAAGCTGGACCAACACCAGCGGGGAAAACCCCTTTCCCGAGCACTAAAAGTGTCAAGCTCAGTGTGGAAGCACCCAGGTTGTCCTCACCTGTGAGAGAAGAGAGTTCCCCGGAGCCCACGCAGCTAGCCTGACCAAGCTAACCCCTTCTGAGAGGAGACGCAGAATACAAGGTGGGCCTCTGCCTGTACTGTAGGGGCTTTTTAGCTTCATGCCCTCTTCTAAAACTCAAGGTCACATGCACCCCTCAATCTCTGACTGTGTCCTCTCCTCCCTCCTGGTAGAGAAATTGCCAGCCCCCATACCTGTGAGAGGCGCTTAGTGTCAGGGCAACCCATCATCCACACCACACAGTCATTTAACCTTAGCATTGGGCCCGAGCACCACAAAAAGATCAAATTCCTGGTGCTTGAGCATAAAGCCTGTTTTATTCCTGGGGCTCCCTTGGCTGAAGTTCCATAACCCCTACATAGATTGGCAGGAAGCCCACACTGAACAGTGGCCGCCTTATTGCCAAAAACACTGTGGCACCTCGTATCTCAGGACCACCTCTATAGAAAGTCCTCTAGCTAACACCCATGTAGCTATTCCAGAGCACTATAGAGGTTTTTAGCGCATCTAAGGCCACTCGTCTCCTTCTGTACCGGCTGTGGGACTGCGCAATTGATCTCCTGCCAGGCGCTACTCCACCTCGGTCAAGGGTTTATCCACTCTCCGAGGCCAAAACCAAGGCGATGGAAGACTATGTGGCCGAAGTGCTTCGGCAGGGGTACATCCACTGGTCCCACTTGCCCGCAGGTGGGCTTAGGCCTTGTATTGAATACAGTGGGCTCAATGTGGTCACGGATAAGTACCCGCATCCGCTTCCCCTCATCCCCCTGGCCACCGAGCAGCTCCGTGGGGCGAGCGTTTTCACCAAGCTCGCCCTACGGAGTGCATACAACCTCATGTGCATTAGGGCAGGCGATGAATGGAAGACGGCTTTCAGTACTATGTCCTGTCACAACCAGTATTTTGTAATGCCATACAGCTTAGTAAACGCTCTGTCCTGTTTTCAAGCATTCATGAACAACGCATTCAGACACATTACATCGGTTCGTAGCCATCTACTTAGACGACATCTTGATTTATTCAAAAAACATATCCGAGCACGTAATACACATTTGTTGGGTCATTCATCGCCTGCTCCAGCACAGGCTCTATGTTAAAGCTGAGAAATACGAGTTCCACGTTACGGAGCTCTCATTTCTTGGCTATCAGATTGGCCCAGGGGGTGTGGGGATGGATGATGGGAAGGTCAAAGCGGTGACCAAGTGGCCCGAGCCCTCAACAGTCAAGGAATTACAGAGGTTCCTTGGCATTGCAAATTTTTATCGTCGGTTCATCAGGGGCTTTAGTACCGAGACAGCACCGCTGACCAACAAGCCCAAGAGGCTACACATCACTCCAGCCACAAGAGTGGCCTTTGTTGAAGACACTATTTGGCTCCTGTTCCTGAGGCCCCAGTTCCTGTGGCTCCTGTTCCTGAGGCCCTGGGCCGGTGTTAAAACTGCCGGACCCAACAAAATCCTTTGTAGTGGAGGTGGATGCCTCCCTCCGTGTGCCTTCTTATCCAAGAAGCTGACCAGTGTGGAGCGAAATTATGATATCACAAACCATGAATTGCTGCCAGTTAAGGCGGCGTTACAGGAGTGGCGCCACTGGCTTGAGGGAGCTAGACACCCCTTCATGGTGTTCACTGACCACTGTAACCTGGAGTTCATCTGGCAGGCAAAGCGGTTGTGCCCTAGATACGCTCGGTGGACACTGTTCTTTAGTAGGTTTAATTTTGTGATCACGTATCACCCTGTGTCTTGGAATAGGAAAGCAGACGGCCTTTTGCGTCGTTTCCCTGTGCCGGAGGAGCAAAAAATGCTCAAACCCATTGTCCCCTCAGCGCTCATCCTAGCCCCCTTTTAGTTGGGACTTAGAATTAGAGATTACATGCACTAAGGCAGTAAACCCCATACCTGTTTTTGTCCAGTCGATAAAGTGTTCATGCCCAAAATGCAGAGGAGTTCAGTTATAGAATGGACACATACCACATCAGCTACAGGTCACACTGGAATCCACTGAACCGCCGAGGTGCTCTCCTGTAAGTACTGGTGGCCTTCACTATGGGCAGATGTGGAGAGGACGGTCAAATCCTGTTCCATTTGCACCATGATGTGCCAGAAGTAGATAGCTGGTACTGCAGGGTGGAGCGGGTGTGGGAAAGGGCACACATGTCCATCAGCAGAGCGGTAGGGCGGTTCAAGAGACTAGCAGACCGGCGTCGGTGTTCCGGACAGGGGATCTGGTCTGGCTTTCCACCCTGAACTTACAATTAGCTTTATCCTCTTGTAAACTCACCCCCGCATTCATAGGCCCCTTTGAAATACTGAGGCAAGTAAACCCTGTACAATATAAGCTTAAATTAAGCCCCCCCCCCCCAAATGCATGTTTCTCCTGTGTTCCCATGTTTCCCTCCTCAGACCAGCCATAGCGGGCCCACTGGATGGAAAGGAAAGGAGGTGGAACCCACCCTCCCCGCGGCAATCGAGGTTGAGGGGGCCCCCGCCTACGGGGTAAAACAACTCCTGGACTCTCGGAGACAGCAGTACTCCAGTACTTGGTGGACTGGGAGGGGTACGGCCCTGAGGAGACGCTGAGTCTCGGCCGGTGAGGTCTTAAGTCAGGAGCTCGTGGAAGAGTTCCAGCTAAATTGGTGACCACATATTATGAAATTACATAAACAAAACGTCCACAACAGTTATTTTATTTTTAATAGTTTCAGTTAAACAGTACTAATACTTGCACTCTCAGCATCCCTCCTTTTATATACGTACCTGATGACCCCTAAATACACTGCATACCACAGTATGCAGAAGTTTTCTCAGTGAAACTAAGCACACATCCACTGCAGAGAATGAGATTATTGTTTATTTGCTGAATGTAAGATATTGTAAAACAAAATAAAACAAACTGTGGCCTGTGCAAGAATTGTGACACATTTTATGCATTTCATGCATTTTCAGTATGAAAACCTTTTGTGAACTAAAATGTGTGATCTGTGTACAAAACATGTCATTTGAGGTGTCCAGAGTTTTGTGCACATCGGAGGGGCAATTTAGAAAAGTGACAGGCCTCTGCTCCTGTTACAGGTTTAGAGAAACACAAACACACACACACACGCACACAACCGCATTCTTTCTGTACGACAGTGTTGTAGTCACACAGCTACATTCTTCTCTAGTGTTTACTGTTCTAGTGACTGCCAGCCTCTTAACAGCAGGCATATTGTTCATCCAGTCTTACCACCTTATCTTGTAGGCCTGAGATCAAATTTCAGAATGACTGCTCTGTAGGGCTTTGTGTGTGTGTGTGTGTGTGTGTTTGTGTGTGTGTTTATGTATCTGTAATTAGCTTTCTGTATGGGAATTTAAAAAGATCCTTTTACAAATCACTGTTTAATCAGACTGATATTCAGTATCTTTTCCTTTCTGTTCTGTATTTAAACAATACAGCTGTGTCATTGCTGGGCTGACAGTAGCCCACCATTCAATAAAATCTGGTCAACAATGTGATAAAGGACAAGAGGATGGCTAACACAAACTGGGCAGCATCAGATGGTCATTTGCAAAGCGGACCAACAGGTTAGATGTTTCTAAGTGAACAATGTGTTTAAAATCCCAGTAGCAGAATTATTGGCCATTCTTGATGGCCTCTAAAATACTCTCTAAACATGCTAATTATCTAATAATGTGTAATAACAGTGTGCTACACCAGTGCAACGACCACTACAAGGACTCTGCTTTGTAGAATTTTGGCTGTGCATTTCTGGAGTTAGTGGTTAGTTAGCTATATCAGCTATATTAAGCCATTACTCGGATACAAAATGACAAATTCCATATGTTCATTATTCTCAGCAGTCATAATCGCCTGATGGTTATTTATGCAGGAAACCACTGAAGTCATTTTTATGGTATGGCTTTTCTACAAACCATAAATCTTCAAGCATGGGGACGTCAGGGACAAGACTGTAGACCTGCACGAGGCTGGAATGGGTTACAAGACCATCAGCAAGAAGCTTGGTGAGAAGGTGACAACAGTTGGTGCGATTATTCGGAAATGGAAGAAATATAAAATGACCATCAGTCGCTCTCAGTCCGGAGCTCCAGGCAGTATCTTGCCCCATGGGGTGAGGACGATCATGAGAAAGGTGAGGGGTCAGCCCAGAACTTCACGGGAGGAGATTGTTAATGTCCCTGTACATCCCTGGGGGTAAAGAGAGGCTACAGAATTGTCTTGCATAGATTCATTATGATGTATGAATAATGATGTATGTAAATTATGATATATAACATAGAAACCTGCATGTCAGACAAAATAGAGATGCCACATTGCTCCTAGATGTGTATGGTTGTCTGTCAGCACTGTTATGAAATAGTCACCTATCCAGTGTGTCTCTTAATGTTTCTACCAATGACTACAAACATTTTTAACCTGGAGTGCACAACTCTGGAGGTTCAGTGGAGGTTCTGAATTTGATAATTCCCCTGCTGAAACAAACACAGTAAATCTAACTAACTGATGACTGAAATCATGCCTGAATTAGCACTGAAATCACCAGATTACAGGCATCTCTCAGTAAAAATTTGTCACGTAAAGACTCCCGCTCTTGGGAGTTGGGACCCTGCAAGTTCGGCTGAGGAAGCCAAACAAGGACGAAATGATGCATTTGGAACAGCAAGGTCTTGCTAACATCACACCCCAGCTCAGCTCAGCCTGAGAGAGTGTGTGTGTGTGTGTGTGTGTGTGTGTGTGTGTGTGTGTGTGTGTGTGTGTGTGGACAAGCAGCTACCTGTAGTTGCACTGCCCCTCTCCTGAAAGCCAAGCTGACCTGCATTGTTAAAGGGAAAAAGAACAGGAGTCTGAGTGAGAAGCAGGCAAGCAGAAAGCAGGATCAAATTCCCTGACAAAGAGAAGAGATTTACCTCAGTCTCTCTCTCTCTACCCATCCATCAAGTGCTCTCCCTCCCTCTCCCTCTCTCGCCAACTACCCAGCTACAGACATAACAAGTGCAAGAGAAATTTATTTAAATGTGTAGAGGACCCCTAACGCGTTATGTTATTGTTAGTATAATTGCGGAAGGGGTCCAGTACCGCTGCTGCTGTGTGTTCAGCTGGACCCATATAAACCTCCCCCAAGACCTCGGTGGTGCAGCCGTAAAGTGTCCTTACAGATCCAGCAGAGCGGGGATCCAGACTGCATGTGGAGCAATGTTTTTTTCATACACATTTTGTTTTACCCATAAAACCACTGGGTAAAAAAAAATCCCACTTTTGGGACTAATAAAGGTTGATCTTACCTTACCTGATCTCTAAACACTGGTTTTATAGCAACCATGCAACCACACTTTTCTAGTGGAGTTTGTCCTAGTTAGGGGTCCAAGCACACAGTGCTTGATCCCTATTGTTTTTAGTCAGTTTTACTTTCACTTTCATTTTGCCTCAAAACACCTTGGGGAGCAAAAACCGCAAGGTGCACAGCCTTGCAAGTTGGCTGGTAAATGCGGTACTAGTCCCTGGTGGTCTCGTTGGAATCGCAAGACACTCATTGTCAATAATGATCAAAAACGTGTACATTTGCAAACAGTATTGCCGCCATATGCAAATTAAGCTTGTCGGTTTTGCATACAATGAGTTAAACTGCAATTACTCATAAACCCTTGGGTCAATGCTTACCAAACTTCGTAAACCCATGCAAGGCATCACTCAACAGCAGTACCCCAATTTGTATCCATATTTACTACTTGGTGGCGCTATGACAGGTCACAAAGCACTTATTGCACGAAATTGCCTCTATCTCCCCAGCTGTGTGGCCAATGAGCTCACAAATTTGTGTTCTACGCCAGAAGACATTGTTCTCGCACATTCTCGAATTTAAGTGGCATCATGCGACCGTATCATGAAATACATGGCCGATATCAGCCAAAGGGGCATCAAAATTTCCTACATTGCAAAAATCATGGCTATCCCAGGCCAACAATTCTCAAACTTGGTACATTTGTTGACATACAAGCTTAGATGATGCAGTTCAAATTGGGTCCACTTTGCCTATTGGGGGGTGCTATAGCACACATTCAAACGATGATTTTTCGAACAGAAATCATGACATATGAGACATAGAAATAAAACAACTGACTTGCATAGACACCTGAAGTATGTCAACTTTAAAACCTTAAAAATGTTTTACGTAACTTTCTTTCTTTGCGCATAATTTGCATGATTAGAAAATTGTACTTTTACAAACTAGTCTTAGGTTTTTTGTCCTATCTTCACAATTCTTTTCTTACATGAGGCCCAAAACAAATAGTTTTTGTAACTTTAGCAGCGTTACTTTTGGTGGCATAAAAACCACAATTTAACAAGTAAAAGAGAGAGTGATTTCCCTCTGGAGAGAGTGAACTGAAAGAAAAGAAAAGAGAGAGAGAAATTTTGTCAAAGTGCATGAGGCAGGCGCCATTTTCAAACGTTATCAACGCTGTGTGTGTGAGACTGTGCGATACTGTAAAGATTAGAGACCGGACACGTTCGACACCCAGGGGCCATCTCCATCAGTCAGCTGAACCCAGAGTCCAACACAGATCCCGAGCCCACGACCGAGACGGTAGAAGCGAACCTGGAACTTAACCTATAAACGCTATCTAAAGTTCATTTGTGTGTGTGATGTTCAGTATTGTTATTCAACTCCAGGGCTCATGAGCGTACTTGAAACTGGTCCATGTTAGAAATCCTAGCATAGCAGTGTGCTCTAGGTTGCTGGGAGAGTATTATACTCGTAACTCCGATGGGGGTTACATAAAGTTTGCTCTTTTTTTGCCAAAAATAGTCATTTAAAACCATATCTGTGGCTATTGCCTTTAATGGGTGTAACTTGATATCACACCAATGACACTAAGTGTCTTCTTCAAGCTAATGAATTGCTCTAATTGCTCTTGTGTTAATCAGTGTTCTTAGTAAAAGATCTTTCTATAACACGTTCCCTTTTCTCACTGTAAAACTTTCAGACCCTACAAGTTATAATTTGTGGTACCATCACTTCAGACAATTTCTGCAAATACCAAAAACATATGAAATATTGTCTCTCTACAGCAATAACTGAGTGTTGAACCATACCTCATTTTAAATTTAATTTGGACAAATGGCACAAGAACATGTGCACTGTGTGTCGTGAACATCAGACACTGGGAGGTGCTACAACAGGATATTTGGATCTTCTATATACTTCATGAACGGCCTGTGCAGCTCAAAGCGTTCAAACCTGTTAGCATTGCAGTTTGGAGTACTGGGCGCAAACAGCTTGGACCTTGTTCATTGCCGTTCATGGCTATATCTATTATTTTTATTATACCCATTTTTTTGGTGCCGCATTTTTCCCTACAGTTTATGAAATATAAGCATGGTTCCAATGTCAAAACTTCCAGATGGCATACCTGTGGAGGCTTGGAGGTGTTTAGGAGAGATGGCAGTGGAGTTTTTGACCAAATTGTCAAATGGAATCTTGAAGAGTGAGAGGAATGAAGTTGATCGGCCACAGCATGAAGTTCTGGGAAAGAGTGGTGGGAACTAGGTTGAGAAGAGATGTGATGATCAGCGAGCAGCAGGATGGTTTCATGCCTGGAAAGAGCACTACAGATGCAATGTTTGCTCTGAGGGTGCTGAAAGAGAAGGACAGAGAAGGTCAGAAGGAGATGCACTTTGTGGACTTTGTGGGGCAGCTGGTGGCCTAGTGGTGAGGGAGTCGCCCCTGCAAGGTTGTGGGTTCAAATCGCAGTCATCAGTGTCATTTCTGAGGTATCCTTGAGCAAGGTACTGTCCCCACACACTGCTTCCTGGGTGCCCCTCACTGGCTGCAGCCCACTGCTTCAATTGGAGAATGGGTTAAATGCAGAGAAAGAATTTCAAATTGTTCATGCTGTGGTGTGTTCTCATGTGACTACAAGGGGCCATTTTGCTTTACTTGGAGAAAGCATGGGAGGGGTTGTGGTATTGCATGAGGAAGTCCGGAGTGGAAGAGAATGATGTGAAAGTGGTTCAGGATCTGTACAAGGGCAGTTCGACCACAGTGAGGTCTGAAGTAGAAGTAACTGATGTGTTCAAGGTGGAGGTGGGTTTACACCAAGGTGCAGCTCTGAGCCCTTTCTTGTTTGCTTTGGTGATGGACAGTTTTACAGACAATATCAGACAGGAGCTCCCCGTGGCGTGGAATATATTGTCTGCAGATGTCATTGCGATCTGTAGCGAGAGTAGAGAGTATGTTGAGAAGTAACAGGAAGTGTGAAAGAGGTGAAAAAGAGAGTGCAGGCCCTGTGGAATGGGTGGAGAGGAGTGGCAGGAGCGATTTGTGACCGGCAGGAACCAGCAGGAGTGAAAGGGAAAATGTAGAAGACAGGAGTGAGACCAGCTGTGTTGTCTGCTTTGATGGTTTGGAGACAGTGGCGCTGACAAAAAAACAGGAAGCAAAGCTTGAGGTGGCAAAACTGAAAATGTAAAGATTTGCACTGGGAGTGATGAGCAGGATCAGAAATGAGTTTATTAGAGGGACAGCTCGAGTTGAACTCTTTGGAGGAAAAGTCAGAGAGGCGAGATTGTTGCTGAGGAGAGACTCTTGAGTGTGTCGGGAGAAGGCACTGCTGGACTGACCATTGGGCATACCGGTGAGGGGCCCCGGTAGGTGGGGGATCCCGTCAGCAAACACCTCTCATCCCCCCCCGGCCCCACCCACCCGTGGGCCGGTCTCAAAATGCCTTGTAAGATTTTTTGTCCCAGTCCAGCCCTGGGAGAAGGATGCTGAGAAGACACTCTGAGTGTGTTGGGAGGAGGATGTTGAGGAGAGACTGAGTGTGTTGGGAGGAGGATGTTGGGGAGAGACTGAGTGTGTTGGGAGGAGGATGTTGAGGAGAGACTCTGAGTGTGTTGGGAGGAGGATGTTGAGGAGAGA
>JBBPCX010067441.1:0-13252 GCA_037974365.1 Hydrocynus forskahlii | reverse complement strand
CAAATAATGTAACGAATTTCATGATGTAGGCCTAAAATGAGCTTCACCTGTTTGAAAGACTAGCAGCCGCCACTGATGCACACAACTGTATAAACAAGCTTGTTTTCATCATAAGAATATTTGTTGGCTAGGGGTGTAATTTAGCAGTAATGAATCAGTAAAATAAAGTGATTACCATCCACTGAACAGTTCAGGATGTTTTGTTGTGACAAATCTGCTTTAAGCTCTGTTGTTGTGAGTTCAAGTGATAAACCTTCAATACACATCTTTTTCATGAGCTGGATTTGAACCAGTTTGGGATGAGGTGATGTGATGAAGCTCCACTGAAATCTAATGACATGAAATGAATTGAGGATTTATTGAGCACTTTTGGGATGAGCTGATGAGATGAAGGTCTTCCGAAGACCTCTGGAATTTGTTGGAATGCTGCTCCACTCAATACTTTGGATGAGCTGTTTGATAGAGCTTCGCTGAACATCTTTGGGATGAGTTGGCGTGATTGAGCTAAGTTTAACATCTCTGAGATGAGTACAATCGTGCGCCATTGGACACCTCTTTGAAGAGTGATGAAGCTCAGGTAGACACCCTTGCATTAACTGGTGTGTGATTGCATTAGCATAAGTTGGGATACGCTGGAGTGATGGAACTCTACTGAACACCTTGGATGAGCTGTTTTGCTAGAACACCTTTGAGATGAGTTGGAGTAAGGTTCATGATCTTGACCTAATTGTCCAACATTGGTGTCTGACCTCCTAAATGCTCTTGCGCTGTTGTACTGTTGAATGAAAGAAATGTTAAGAAGGTTTCTACATATCTTTGACTATAAAGAATATTTGCTAAATGGTAATGTGCATTTAACTCTCAATTGTATCTCTCTGTCTGCAGTGTGTGTGAGATCATTGGTCAGTCTGATGGCGGCCTGTCTGTGTTGCGGACGTTTAGACTGTTGCGGGTCATAAAGTTGGTTCGTTTCATGCCAGCTCTGCGTAGGCAGCTGGTGGTCCTCATGAAGACCATGGACAACGTGGCCACATTCTGCATGCTGCTCATGCTGTTTATCTTCATCTTCAGGTAAGCAGTGTGTGTGTGTGTGTGAATGCACCCATTCACTCTCTGCTGCATGACAGGCTTATGAGGACCAGAGTTAGATGTATTGCACCCGGTGCAATAACACAAAGCCCCCCAGCACCCGCGTCCTGCAGCAATGCAATTCCTGCTGAGTGCTACACTCAGACGGAGGCTAATGCCGGACTGAGTGCATTAACCTCCGCCTTCCATTCGTCTTTGCACACGTACCTTCAGCTCCATCCTTCTGTCCTGCTGAATTTATAGCCCCTCAGCTCCAAACAATGGCCTGATTTACGACTCCTAAATGAATACTCTTAGCGCCTGTCTCTGAATACTGTAAATGCGTGGCTTGAACAGATGGCTTTGTTTTAGTGAAAATGAGCAACTTGCATCAACTGTATCATCTGAAAGCAACTTGACATTATTGATCCAGCCCAGGCCCTTTAAAAGAGTTGATTTGCAGCAACGGGGCGCTGTAGCAGGCATCCTCTCATGCATAACTTTCATGCACA
Organism: Hydrocynus forskahlii; assembly: GCA_037974365.1. NCBI lineage: Eukaryota > Metazoa > Chordata > Actinopteri > Characiformes > Alestidae > Hydrocynus > Hydrocynus forskahlii. Next base: position 11,672 of record JBBPCX010067441.1, on the reverse strand, counting down.
AAAATGTCCTTTGAGAACAATTTAGCCCTTTTTAAAGCAGCACATACACAATTATAAACAGGTTTATTGCTGTTGTGGCTACTGCAGGAACTGCAGATGCAGATTACATACAATCCAGTGTGCACATTAATGCCTCTTTGTGGTTCATAACTACCAAGCTGGGACTTGTGAGGGGTCCCAGGGCATCCAGGAGACACTAATTAACTCTTCAGACTCCTTGTAATCTCACATTGCAAAATCTTCAGTCTTCTATGGCTTAATTCATATAAGGACGTTTTGTACTCCCATAAACTGGACCCAAAGTAGAAAAAAATTCAACCCCACATTTTGCTACTATTGAGTCTAGCATCAGCACCATTAAGGTAAGTGAGCTGGCAGCAACCCAACCCTGGAGAATAGGGATTCCCCAGTTCCTGCCAGATATTTTGCATATTGAAAGTACACCCCTGGTTTAGTGCAATGTTAGCTTTTCTCTTATAATCATATACAGATGACATTGCATGAGGTTTAATTGTGTGTTGAATTTAATCGTGCAATTGTTTGGATCTGCACATTAAACACATGCATTGATGAGCTCCTACTGATGTGGGCTCTCTCCACAGCCATGCTCAAGACTGTTAAAGTGTTAAAAGTGTTCCCTTCAGGAGAAACTTCAGGAGAAATACCATGCTTCCTCATTTACAAATAACACTTTTTTATAATATTATTATTATTGACTGTTTATCTCAGTACTACAACATTTAGTATGTGCTTACCTAACACCTTTTCAAAAAGTTTACACAGAGCTAATTTTACTAAATGAAGGGAGAAAAATTAAATAAGAGCAAACATTAAGGGTGTAAAGTATCACTTTATGTTGGTGTTATCATTTTTGTTCTGAAATGGCAGAGTGCTTCAGGTTATGCTCGCTGTACCGTGTCATGATTCATTGTGCTTTGGTAGTTTTGGGACCCCCCGATCCAATAGTCTTGAATCCTTATTTCACTTTCAGTATCATTCCCTTTCAGAACAGAATAGCTGCACATTGACACATAGGCCTTTGCAGGCTTCTTCTTTAACAATTCATGGCCAATTAGCACTGGCATGTCCTCATTTCACCATGAAATTGTTTAGATGTAAATGTAGATCAAGATGGGATGGGTGGATCTGTAATTTGACTTGGAGTCTTGGATACTTGAGAGACTTTAACTAATAGTGGACATCCTTCTTGACCTTTTGTTCAGATGCGTAATGAGCTGCTAAACTCTGGATGCTGTTTCTGGAAGTAATACAGCCATACAAGACTTCTAATCTTTTGAGTCTTGGTTCCTATTAGTGTTTCTTCCTCATATCTTTCAGAGGTTTTTGCTTTTGAGTTTTGGGTTGGGTCTTGTCAGTGATTCTTTCTCATTATTTTTCTGACATGGTTTGTCTCACCAGTGCACATTAGGGGCTGCACACACATTTTTAGAAAGCAGCTTTGAAATAATGGCTGTTGTCAAAACTACCATGCAAATAAAACCAATAGAACTGAAATCAATGAGAAACTATGAACTAAATATTACTTTATTATGTGCTTGAGCAGTATCCTGGGGATGCATATATTTGGCTGCAAGTTCAGTCTGAAGACTGAGGCTGGGGATACAGTGCCGGACCGGAAGAACTTTGACTCTCTACTCTGGGCTATTGTGACTGTGTTTCAGGTATGAACACTTCTTAATGATGGTGAATTTGCATAATATTGTAGAAGACCATTAATTAACCTGCCATGCTCCATTCACAAATTAATGGGACCTGGTGCTCAGCTTGACAAGCATTACAGAATGTTGGAAAAATCCCATTCAACCACAAGTAGAAATTGTGGCACACAGCTAGATTATTACTTTTTTTTAAATAACTTCAGTTTAATTATGCTACATATGGAGGCAAATGCAGTGTTAAGAGTCATGCCTGAGGTTGGTATTATCCACTACACTATCCAATCCATTCAGCTAAAGTTCTGTAAAGCTAGTGGAAGCACAGTAGCTAACAAAGAACATTTTTTAGTAGAATATGGAAAGGTAATTTGACTGTGTTCATTTGCCAAGAGATCAGAAGAGAAATCATGTGAATGGCTTGGTTTCCCCACCATTTCTGTACAAAAGTATTTAATGTATGTGTTTGTATGTTTAGATCCTGACTCAGGAGGACTGGAACATGGTGCTGTATAACGGCATGGCCTCCACCTCTCCCCTCGCTGCTCTCTATTTTGTGGCCCTAATGACCTTCGGAAACTACGTCCTGTTTAACCTGTTGGTTGCCATTTTGGTGGAAGGCTTTCAGGCTGAGGTACCCTCTATTGTTAAAATTTGGGATGAGAGCCATAATGACAAGGCACCCCTGCCCTAAAGAGGCAAGACCCTTTAGGACAGCAGGTCCCAAACATGTCTACACAGTTTGGTATCTGTGTGTAATACAAGTAATGCAAGGGTCATACCTGCATTAAATAACCACCAGAATACAATTACCATATATTTCCATGTGTCCAAAGGTGTCCGTGAAATGAGATTCACCTACTTTAATAGTGTTTCTACTGCTGACATGCATCCAGTCTCCAAAAACAATGACAGTAGACTGGGATGCACCAGGCTTTACTTAAAGTTAAAGCATGAGCTAAAATGGTGTTACCGTCCTAACTCTATGTTGATATCATGCTTTTCCTCTGAGGTCAGATGGAGTTGAAGTATCATTGAACACTGTTGGGATTGACTGGTATAACAAAGCTCTATAGAAATACTTCTGGGATGAGTTGGAATTATGAGGCTTCACAGAACACTTTGGGGTTGAGTTGGGGTGGTGGCACAACACTGAATCCCTTTAGGATGATTTGTCATTGCAACGCTGTATTGAAACCCCCCTGGGATTAGTTGGAATAAAGAAGCTCCGCTGAACACCTTTAAGATGAACTGGAATGAAGGTTCACTGAACAATTTTGGGATGAGTTGGGGTGATTAAGCAACACTGAACCCTTTGGGAGGAATAGGAATGATGAAACCAACACTGAACCCTTTGGGAGGAATAGGAATGATGAAACCTCACTGGAAAACCTCTGGGATTAATTGGAATGATGAAGATCCATTGAACAGAGAAGTTCATGCAGACACGCTCCTTTTTAACATGCTTGATTATTATGTCGAATGACTTTTTAGGCATGAAAGGCTTAAAAAGGCTTTGCTGTGAGATGAAAAGAGCTCAGGGAATTCTCACTTGAAAATAAAAAGGCTGCTTTGGACCACTGTGACTCAGATTATCACAATTTACTGTCCGTAGTGAACCACGCTTTCAGTGATGCAGTAAATGACATTGCTCTAGGATAGTGTGTGCGTGCATCACAGTAATAAATGGCTCTTGTGTAGCTTTCTGTCATTTCAACATAGTAAGCATGCAAACTGAAATGACTGGGCCATTGTTGTCTGAGTGCTTCATTGTTGAAAATCCTCATGGAATGGCTGTGATTCATTCACAACAGTTGCCATCTATTTGATCTCTTTTATTGTTGCACAGCAAGCCAAGAAGGTTAACACAAGGGTCATTAGCTTTTATCCCTTCCTTGTACTTGCTGAGATTTTTCTTCCGATCTCTCTAGAGACGGCTGATGGCGGGGTTTATTTTTCCACACACACACACACACAGGCCTCTAAATTGGGATACACAGTCAGGTAGGCAGACTGTGGTAGTAGGTTATCTCTCCAGAGAGCGCAGGAAAGTGGGCTTTGAGGTTGTGGTCTATATCTGAGGCACAGAGAGTGGGGAACTGGGCCAAAGGCGAGACTGATCTCCAAAGGGAAGGTCACGAAGAGTGACACGCCCATTAAATATCGCTGACGGCTGTTTAGTGGCTTTTCTTAAATGTATGCCAGGGACAAAGATAGTGGGGTGCCGATGGTGCTGCAGCACTCCCTGATTTTAAGGCTGGTTAGCTGCTTTTTGTACGGGGTACATTTTCATTTGAGATTTTATACACAATGAAATGCAAATGTACACATTTCTATATTTTCCAAAGTATGATACAGTGTTTTATTATATACAGCAGTATATTAAAAGGCCCATATCATGAAATACTGAATTTTCATCACTTTGTCATCACATAAATATTTATCTCTCAAGTTTTAAGATGTACCATTCACTAAGCTAAGACTAAGCTGCAAAAATGGCCCAAGGTATGTGAACTGTTTCTGTGATGTGACAAAAACCATTGCATTTACTTACATTTGAGTATTTAGCTTACAACAGCTAAGCCTTATCCAAGCATGTTGAAGTTATAATGAGCATTTCAGCTTGCAGAGCTTTTTAAACTAATAGCAATACAGGCCAGCCAGAGATCATTTACATACATCAGTCTTAAAGGTACAGTATCTAAAACAGCCTGTTTAATTCTAAATGATAAGGAGAGGTTGGGACATAAATAATTTAAAATCAGTTACAATTGTTTTGGGTATGTAAAACCATATACGTGGATTAAAAATGAAAGATATGTGTTCCAAAAATATTTTTAAAGTTTAGCATTTAAAAGTTCTTACGCCCACGCCTCCTAAACATCCACCTCCTAGTTCTGTTCAGGAAATGTGAAAAAGCCAAAGAAACCATTTAAAATCGCATTTTACAGATCCACCAATAAAACCCTATCAAGCCTGATCATACAGTAAGTGTAACACTTTAGATTTTAGCATGCTATGGACATTTTAGCATTACAATAGTACTGGTGCTACCTATTCAAAAAGTACATCCATTAAAATTCAGCACCCTCAACTTAAAATGTCTCCCTGTGAACTTGACACATGCCATCATTTTCTTTCATTCCTTGCCTTCCTGTCTGTCTTTCTGTCCCTCTTCTGTCTCTGGCCTTTGCAACAGGGAGATGCTAACCGATCCTACTCGGATGACGACAGGTCCTCCTGCAACTTTGATGAAACTGAAAAAGAAAAGGATCCTCTCCAGCTGTCAGGTGTGGAGTAGCAGATTGGCCAGAGATTTGCTCTCGTTGTTATGAGTCTGTACTCTGATAATCTGTAGTCTCGGACACATGCAGCAGCTGTCCCCGAGCTTAGCGGCCTCCCGAAAGGGGAGCATCTCCATCTGTTAGAACAGAAACTTTAGCCTAGCATTTCAGTCAGTGCAGTGAGCTGCTTCAATCACCTTTCTTTTGCTTTGGCAAATGAATTATGCATTTCTTTGAATTGCACCAGTGAGTGATTAACTGGTGAGGGGGCATGGCTAAAGTTCTGACTATTTGAAGCATGTGTAACGAGTACTGGCGTGACTTTAAAGGCAGGACAGTTGCAGAAGTCAACTTGGCACCGTGTGAGATGATGCGATAAATGATGCATGCATACACAGACCTCCTTACCAACTCCCAGCTGATGAAAGACAAACTTACAAGCTCTACAGTTGTAGTCTGGCATCAGAGCAAGGTTCGACCATTGCAGAACGCATGAAATTTTAATGAGCTTGGCAGAAAGCACCTGTTTTTTTGCCCCCACTCCATAAACAGGAAACTATCTACTTGTTTGGGCTTCTTAAACTAGGCCTACCTCTGTTTCTCTATCCAAAGAATAGTTTTGTTTTTCTCAATGCTGGGCTTAGTGTGGGGTTCATTTTGTTTCTTTGGCCTAAATTAATTTTTTATCTACATGCTAGATTCAGTTTCTTTAGCTCTTCATTTCCACCATGGTTAGCTTAGTCTGGGCCTGCTCCTGGTAAATGGACTAGCCCTATCTGACAAACAATAACTTGCTTTCTTGCTCCTCACCCAGATCCCAAAATCTGCACCTTGACCCCTAATGGACATCTGGATCTTGCTCCTACGCCAAACGCCCTGGGTGTCTACCCTGCCGAAAGGCTAACCTTTGCTCTGGGCTCACGTAAGAGCAGTGTTAGCTCCCTGGGGAGGGCTAATCTGGAGCAGAGAGCACTGGTGAGTGCTGATACTTGATGGAACAAATGTCTACTCTCTCCGAGAACAAGGAGGGCCTCACGCAGCACTCCAGCTCCACAAATCGCTTAAACCAGCACAAAAGAACCCAATAATTAGCCATCAGCTCTGCATGAATTAGCATTTAGCACACCATTAATAGGACACTTATGTAGCACTTAGAGGGCTATAACTAGCCATCAACCCAGCACTGCATTAGCATTTGTGCTCAAGGTTATTGAGCATGTACTTGAAAAGCTGAGAACAACTTGTTATGATAAGCTCCACAGCTATTTTCCTGAATTGAAAGTGTGATAATTAATAAAGCAGGATGTTTTATTTGGGAAGCAAGGGTTCATATGTGGACCCACACCTCAAGTCTTTGCTTTCATATTTACAGCACAAGGAATCATATTCTGAGCAAAAAGGTGAAGGATGGCAATGACCAGAAAAGTAAGGTGCTTTGTTGGCGGCCAGAGTTTAATTAGTGTCCCTCTTGCATTATGTCAGTGTCCAGGCCGAGGATCCTTGTACCACAACTGGGGTCATCCGGGCCCACAGGGCCCATGGAGTCGCAGATCCAGCTGGAACAGCCTAGCCCGGCCCTCTAGGAGCCAGGCCATGGGGGGAGGGGGCAGCCTACGGGTCCACAGCCTCCATTCCCATGAACAGGAGACTCTCTTATCCCCACCCCCTGCACACCTGCCTCCATCGCTCCTGTCCAGACAATTTGTTCCCCGGAGGGACCGCCGCGCTCTTTCGCTGGAGCTGCCTGAGCTGCTGCAGGTGCCAGGACCCCCTCTGCCCCCCCTGCATCCCCGTCAGCGCAAGAAAAGCTTCTCAGGGGCACTGGGGCACTCGGGGGAACATCAGGACTGCAATGGCAAAACGCCATCAGTCCAGAAACACATCCTGAGTGATGTCTACCCACAGGTCAACACGCGAAAAGACAGAGAGGACCTGGAGGATGAAATCGATTATGTGAGTCTGAGACTTTTATATAATTACATTACATTTACAGCATTTAGTTGCTGCTTTTATCCAAAGCTACTTGCAGTTTTTGTGCATCACAAGTGTAGGCAAATGTAGTGTTAGGAGTCTTGCCCGACTCTTATTGGTGTAGTGTGGTCAGCTGCCCAGCTTAGGGGTGGAATCCTGCTCCGCCGCTTGGAGTGTTATCCACTACACTAACCAACCAGCCACAAAACAAGGTGCACATGTTGCACATTAAACTTGAAGAATGCTACAGGTGTGAAAGAGTATCAGCTACTAATAGATGGCCAGTGTTAACAGTCCCCTCTTTTCAAGGTGTTTTCAAACTGAAAGTATAGAAGGACATAGGACATAAGGTTTATAGATGCAGAAACCCTTGCTGGTGTGCAGTTAGAGACTGAATCTACCCGTTGATCTGCTAACACACTCACCATGCCATTAAAGGTGTAGTCCTGTGCTGAAATTAACCAAATAACATCTGGTCAGCAGTGGTCCTGCACTCAGAAACTGAATGATAAAAAGGGGACAGTCGGTGTGAACCTCTAGGATTGATGAATCTCATAAAGTCACCAATCAGTGTCAAGCCAAGTCAAGTTATATAGCACATTATCATACACAAAGGTCATATAATGTGCTTTACAGGAATAGAATAAGAAATGAAACACTGAAACAATAGAATAAAATAAATACAATACACACAAAATCAATAAAAGAAGTGCAATTGAATTGCTGATATTTAAAAGAAGGCAGAGGAGAATAGCAAGGTTTTTTAACAGCTTTTTAAAGCTACAGTTGGTGCACATCTGATATTGATGGGCAGTTGGTTGAACGGCATAGTGGATAAATGCCATTCCATCCGCCCTTTTCTCCACTGGCTGAGCTCCTGCAGAGACCTACCATCAAACATATCAGAGATATCAGAGGCCTAAACCACTGAGTGACTTGAACACGATGTCCAATTCTGTATGTCCAAGTCCAATTCTGTACCAAACTGGACATCACTTTGTTTTTAATAGATTCATTACAATTCAGCAAATTAAAAAATCACACAATGTTTCAGCCAATACTCAGTAGTTTCTCCAAAGAGAGAGGAGGGAAAGTTGTCCATGCTGAGAGGTGTCTTCGTCTCTTCTCTTGGGTGATGCTCCTGAGCCACAAACAAATGAAAACACAATGAACAATGAGAACAAACAATGAAGCCGGCCCAATTAATGGTGATGGCAAGGAGAGGAGCTCACAGATGGCAGCGGGTGCACACATTTTAATTTGCAGCCACTTGCTCGTTTTGTAAGCAATTAGGAGCAGAATTATGGCATCTCCAGAGGGACAAGTATCATATGATAGTATTGTTTTGTAACTTGGCTTAATAGTCAAATACATTTCCAAACATTTGCTCCCTTGCTAATTGCCCCAGAATGAATCCAAGCTCTTGTTTACAAGACATGCAATCCACACATTTCCAAATACAATGTCTGACCAGTCTCTGATTAACAACAGAGGAAAATACAGCTAATAAAAATATGCATTCATGCATAAGAAAATAATCTATATTAATTTTCTCTATGCAGAGTTTGTGCTTCCGGATCCAGAAGATGATCGAAGTGTACCGGCCGGACTGGTGCGAAACGCGGGAGGACTGGTCCGTCTTCCTCTTCTCCCCTCAGAACAAGTCAGTCGAAACCCCTTTCCTTTCAATAATCAGTAATGATATAGCGAGAAATAGTAGGAAATAACCAGTTAGCATTGTAGACAATGGCAAACTATGCATATTAATATTAGCCCTTCATATCAGGTCAAAAATGTCAATACAAGAAAATGACCTGCCACTATAAACATTTCTGCTACCATCCAAATAGCATTGCTAATAATATGTTAGCACTAAGCAAATGTTGGCATTGATTTTTTTAGACCGACACATCTGAAGCTTGAAAAAGACATCCTATATGTTTTGCTGTGAACTTATAACAGGCATTATTTAACTTGTATGCTGCAGTTTTACAGTGACTCTTTAAGAAAAGTGCCCTGTCCTAGAGCTGCCAGTTATTTTCTGTTACTAGCACCTGTTTCTAAAAGCTGGTTTGACTATAACTTATATTCACAGTCAATGACTTGTCTAGAGCTTCCAGAAGGTGATTGACATTTTTTGTCAGGAAATTGCCCCTCCAACTGGAAATCTGGTTAATTGTTCACATTCTAATTGTTTTGGTGGTCTTATCTGACGTGTAAGGCTTAAACAAGATACTTTGCAGCCAAACTCTCTCGCCAGTAAGTCAGTTATCTGGGGGGAGTTCTTGTTTGATATATTTGACCTTTGACAGGAAAAAGCCCATTTTCCTATGTAAGGTCACCAGTTTCTCAAGTTTCAAGTTTATTGTCATATACAAATAACAATGGAACATCATTACTGGTAATGAAATTCCTGGAATTGCTCAGTAAAAACAAAAATGCTTAACACAAGTAGAATTAAATGTATTGAAGTATTATAATAGCACAAGCATTCCTGTAGTAAAATAGATAGTGAAATAACAAGGTTCATAGTTGACAGTGAGAGTGTTTAACATTTGCAAGGGTGCACAAAAAGTCTATAGTGGAAGTTGTGTACAATTACATGTATATAGACATTCTTTTGTACAGTGGTGCCTTGACTTACGAGTTTAATTCGTTCCATGACGGTGCTCGTAACTCAAATTACTCGTATGACAAATCAATTTTCCCCACTGAAATGAACTAAATGCCAATAATCCAGTCCGGACCTCCAAAAACACTGCATTGTTTTTGTTATATGTTTTTAAATAAGAAAAATGTGCTTACAAATAATGAATATTGCGTAAAAACACAATACAATACAATGTACTGCAATAAACCTTGGAGATCAGATGACCTGAAGATGCTTCGGCTGCTATAATTCCTCAGCCGCCTTCATATCTGCGCTCGCTGGGTCTGCTGCAGCAAATTGATGTAAACAGCTCGAGTCCTCTCGCAGATTATCGCCTCCGTCACGGGATCTCCTGAGAGCTGCTTCTCCGTCATCCACCCCATCAGCAGCTTCTCCATATTTTCATGGATAGATGTCCGCTGTTTAGAAAATATTTTTACGCCCCTGGCTGGCGTTATAGCCTTTATCGACTCCTTCTGCTTCAGTGAGGCTCAGACTGTAGAAGTGCCTCACAAAGTCGACGCACGCACAACTTGGTCATGTTTTTTGATAATTTCTTTCTTTAATTCAATGCACATCATCTGCTTCTTCTCAGCACTGTCCTTCGTACTCACTTTCTTTGGACACATGGATGGATAAATTAAGTTTTGCAAAATAGTTGCAAGCACAAATGCTTGTAACCCAAATTTTAGCTCTCAACTCCAACCAAAAAATCAGCCAAGAGACGACTCGTATCTCGAAAAACTCCTAAGTTGGGACACTCGTAAGTCAAGGTACCACTGTATTTACAGAAGTATAAAGTCACTGTCCGGCATTTACATAAGCAAATAAAGGACCCTGAGAACGGTAGATATTGGGGAAATAGAGCACTAAGAACTTGGAACCCAGGGACTATAGAAGGGATCCTAATGTGGAAATTGGAACATAAAGCTGGCATCTTTAATACAATTTTACACACTTAAAACCTGCAGTGTAAGAAGAGCCAGTTTCTCTCATGGGTTTGTTTAACTTTGTATCGAACTGGCTAACAATAAGAGATGCTATTTATATTCACTGGGTTGAGTCTTGCTGGATCCAGGCAGACTGTCCTGGCTAAATTAAGATATTCAGTTTGGCTTCAACACACTGGACAGTTTCCTTTTAGAGCCTAGTATATGCTACAGGTATGGAGGTGCCTTCAGGCTTCTCTCTCTCTCACACACACACACACAAAGCAGATCAATAATCGTGATGGTCTGCCAGTTCTTTAGAGACTGGTTTGATTAGGATATTGATTGGTGTCAGTGAGATAGTAGCCAGTCCCCTCCTCCCCACCCACCTTGTGTTTGTCAGTACAGTGTTTGGGTCAATAAAAGAAGGAAATGTCTTGAACATGCAATCTGTACTTATGCGCTGACTCATTAAAGTCAGTTTATCTGTATCTGAGTGATGAATGAACACACAGAATTAACTACAGTCCAGTTTCAACTCAATGTATTCCCCAAAATATAATTCCAGACTAAGGGTGTAGGTTTGATTTTGACATTGATGGGGACACAAAAGCGGCAACTTTAATATCATCATACATTAACATCAAAGTACATGTACATAGTACATATGGTGGGAACCTACATGCTGGTACTGTCATCCACATAACCAATAACAAAGTACCGTAATCACACAACACAAGAAATTCTTTACTGTAATCAGTCACCCAACTGGAACCTTGCTGTTTATTTTAAAGCAGGTACTATTACCTTTTCAATCCAAATGATCTAGAAATATGTATTTCCATCTAAACATGAAAATTACTGTTAATGATATCCACTAAATAAATACAAGGACAGCATAGGATGATATTTTTTTTTTTACCATCACTTTACCATACATTTTTTTTACCTTCGCTTTACCATCAATAGTATTCTCTTACTGAATCAACACCAAACATAAGGTGTTCTACCTTTTCGAGAACAGAATTGTTTGTATAAACTCGTCTTCTTTCTTGCCGACATCCACATAAACTACTGCACGAGATGGTGTGTGTATGATGGTGTGTGTGAAGGTGTGTAGATGTATGATGGTGTGTGTGAAGGTGTGTAGATGTATGATGGTGTG
>JBBPCX010067440.1:0-13253 GCA_037974365.1 Hydrocynus forskahlii | reverse complement strand
GTGTGTGTGTGTGTGTGTGTGTGTGAGAGAGAGAGAGAGAGAGAGAGAGAGAGAGAGAAAGAGAGAGAGAGAGAGAACTTTTCATGTTGTTTTTTATATTGTTTTTGTGCAAGTAGCCATTAGCCCGTATTTGGAGCGAGGCCAAATGTTGGTCTGCTGAGACCAAAAAAAAAAAAGCCAACAAAGTACAAAGAGCCTTGAGTAACTTGAACAGTTTCTCAATAACATGATTCACTCTGGCTTTCGCCTCAAAGATAGAACTGTTGAGATTCTGGTATTGTGCTTCACTGTTTCCTAGGTTATAGCCTCCTAAAAACAAAGGTTTAATAAATGCTTCTGAATTATTTATTGGTTTGTACTTACAGTTATAGCAAGAACCTTTAATGGTGTAAACCTTAATATTGTACAATGGTTCTCCACGCTCACTGAGAAGGTTCTGAACCATCCACTGAAAGGCTAGATCCCAGTGTGGTTCTTTAGTGGCACTGTTCCAAAGAAGCCCTTGACACCTTTATTTTTAAGAGTGTATGCGCAGGTTTGTGCGCAGATGACAAAATGTAAGAGACAGAGATAGACGAAAGGAGTGAATGGGCAGAAGAGAAAGTATGTGTGTGTCTATGGGCACAGAGTGTCAGCTGATGAAGGACAGCTAGGTGCTGTCAGCAGCCTGCAGCAGAGCTGGCTGTGGCGATAGGCACTGTTGCGTTAATCCACTCCAGATGCTGACCTGTGGTGACCTGTGAGGTGCCACAGCTACCTTCAGCTGCTGTCCAAAAGAGGAGTGGACGGGAACGCTACTGAGAAGCCATTCGGCCTCCCTCAGGGCCTATCAGGCGGCAGGGCTACTCAGCCAGAGAACAGGCCATTCCTGGGGCAAAAACAGAAAGGTTAACCGAAAAGGAGGGGTCGATTCTCACAAAGAATTTTGATTGTAAACATGTGAGATGGGGACTGCGATGATGTCATTCTTCCAAAAATTAGACTGCCCCAGTCTTCTCCTTGTCCCAAATCAGACGTGTTTTTTCTCTGACTTTGCTTCTTTCATTTTGTAATGTAATTTAGCAACTAATGGACCCTCATAGCCACCAGTTTGGCATCCTTTAAACAGCATGCATTTATCAACCTTATTTACTTATTTACAGTACAAGTCAAGTCTGTAGGTAATCCCAAAAACACTACCTTCATTTCTGACCATAGTAGTGATGGGTGAATACCAAGTGCAAAGTATTAAGGAATGTATTCCACTATAACACATAAAAAAGTAACAGAGAGTACAATATAAATGCATCTTGATAAGACACATTTCACAGCTACTTTCAAATACTGTTGTTTCATGAATATTTTCATAGATTACGGACTGTTATACAGCAATAGATACCACATAATCAAGTCAGATACTATTTTACAACTCAGCATGGTTGGAAGCAAGTGGTGATTTAAGAATGTATTTTGTATGATGCTATTTTGGAAGGTATAAGCTTATATTAGCTTCTTGTTTAAGTGGTAAATGAAAATAGTACACTTCAGACACCACACATGTCTATGTTCAGACACTAAACATGACTATATTAAGCTTGAATCAAAAATGTGTATAAGTACATTGGATTTTTGGTGAAATTCACAAAGACAACTTCAAAGCAATCATATACAGTCATATACTTTATACTATACATTACTTTATAGCTATTTACAATTATATAATGTATGCTATATATCACTTTAAAGTTACACACTATCATATACTATATACTATACATTACTTTAAAGCTATTTACAGTTATTGTCTGTATTCTGAATCATATGGTGGTCAGCAATGATAATCACAAACAATAGATATAACAGGATCTCACAAGTTAAGTTAAAAGTGTGTCTATCTATGTAAACCTAAATAAAGCAACATCCCCACATTCCTAGAAACATATGTCACTTTAGGCATGAACAAAATATTACTGAGATTGAGAGCCCATCTTTATCATTCTATAGAATTCGTCAAGCCAGCTTTATTGATCAAAATGTTAATCTTGTGTTGATAGGTGAACTCATTTACAGCTCAATAATATACAAAGTAAAAGGCTGTTCTTCCTCCTGACACTAAAATCATTTCAAGATGTCTTCCAGGGAGCACATTAAACACATGGTATTGCTTTATTTGACAAGGTGGGTATGACCAGTCAATGACAGTTTTTTTCCTCCCTCAGCACGTCACGTAATGTAGTATATCTCCTCATAAAAATAATGGCAAACATATGAGTCAGAAGATACATCCTGCTCTGGCTGAGTCGTAGAGTATTCATGATGTTATGTTAGACCTGTCGTGATAAAGGCTAATGCTTTATGCTTAAGCTTAAAAAGAATGTTATAACCTAATAAAGTTTTAGCCTGCTTATCTTATTTGAACTTTAGGATTTTGCATCATGCAGAGTGGAAGCTGTTATTGCTGCAAAGGGGAAACTGACTCTATATGTGTATTTGAATGCAATGACCTTAAAGTCCCTGTCCGTGTAATGCTCAGACGTCCCAGTACTTTTGTCGATATAGTGTAGCTTTAATTACGATTTAGCCAATACTGCGTGTGTAATGGAGCAAATTTAGATAATCTGTTTTGGTGTTAGATCCATTGAGAACAATAGCACTACAAGCAGTAAGACAATAAACAGAGAGAGAGAGAAAGAGAGAGGAGGGCGGTGAGCTATAGCACCGGAGCAACTTTAGCATGTGTGCTCATGTGTGATAAAGGCTGCAGCACATGCATGACAATGAGGAACTGAAGGAGAAAGCCGTTTAAGTACCGGAGCGACATGTGCCTGAGCGGAATGAAAAGAGAATTCCAGGAAAGCTCCCTGGATGAGGGAGAGGAGCTAAAAGGCTGAGAAGCTGTCAAATGAGATAGGCGTGGGGGGGGGGGGGTGCACAGGGGGAGGGAGAGAGAATCGAGCTGGAAAGTGGTTAGATGAGCGATGACAGGTAATGGTTGTTCCGTACCACCGTCCATCCTCTCTAACATCTGCCACAGCTGCCGGCTTTAGCCTCCACTCCTCCAGCCATTCAGATCGGGTGATGAATTTCACACGTTCATTGATTTGCTATGTTTCCGAGACACAGAATTCACAGTGCAGTCACTGAACGCGGATCCAGTTTTGGCTCTGTGGGATTTGAAATGGAACAATGGCTCTGTGGATAAAGTGCAGAATGTCAGCTTTTTGTTCATTGTGTCCTCTGTGCTGCATGAGCCACATGTGAATCACAGCCCTTATTAAAACATAATTCCCCAACAGAGTTAAGTGCTGACCCTCTGTGAATAGCAGGGGCTTAATTAGGAGGAATGTGATCACATTAGCTCCATTCATCACAACGCAGGCACTGCAAATACAAGGACAAAGCCATTGTAAAATATGGTGGATAAAAAGAGCAATGTCCTCATTGTGTTATAACAGGCAGGCATTGTCTCTGTGAGTATTTTTTTGGTATCTGGAGTAATGAAAAGCGTGTATGTGAATGAAACAGGCGAGAGGAAGCATGTTGAGGAGGTGTCAAAAGTGCTGTTCACTGCCAGCGAGCTCATTCACAGCTGTACGCAAAGGTTTAAGCACATCTGGTCAAAAAACATGTTTTGTTGATTTTCTACCTGATAATAAATGAACTTTTCCTCCACTGGCAACCAACTTCAGTATGACATTTTCTCACCCAGTTACTCTTATTTAAATGTAATATATCTACACATAATTGTAAATTGTGCCAAAGCACCCAAATTTTGCGCTGCGTGAAGTGCATCATGATGATGTCAGAAACACAACTCTAAAGAGCCTATTTAATGGACACCCCCAATTTTCTTTTTGAAACAATTGCATGTAGCATGTAAAAATGTGTTAATACCTACAAAGTGCAAGGCTAAAAACTTTATTAAGTTAAAACGGTCCTTTTAAAGCTTAAACACGAAGCATAAGCCTTCAGATCTAACATAACATCCATGCATGAATTACCTACTATTCAGGCTGAGCAGGATGTATCTTCTCCACAAAGTGTCATTCAATCAGTTCAAAGCTACAGCGTTTTGAAAGTGATTGTTTTTTATGTCACAAACAAGCACTTTTTCAGTTTACAGGAATGTAGGTCCACCCCGTCATGCTGAAGTTGGGCATTTTTGCAGCATTAAATGAGATACAAAACAGGGCAACCAATCAGAACAGAACTCAGTCGTTATAGTGTTAAAGGGCACAGTGACATAACAAGCCGCTTAATTATAGGAGATGAACAGAGGCTGGAAAATGGTCATCTAAAAATGATTTATTATTATTGTAGGAAACTGCAGGATAATGCCACTTTACGAAACCCTGAGGATGAGTCAGGGAGCTGCAGCTGGAGTGTTGCTTTAAACATCTTTCTTGCACAATTTTCCCCTTTATCCTAAAAGCTGTTGATCAGCTAACACGTGTTTTGTGTCTGAAATCTGTTTGTTTAGTTTCACACTGGAGCTACTAGGCTTCAAGTCAATAGTTATCGCTGTGTAAATAACATACCTGTATCATGATACACTTGCCTAAAGGGTTGAGCTGTTAAATAATTTAAAATAGACTGGCATGTGTGGTTTTTGATACTGTATGACATTTGACTGTATGACGTTAGCAATTAATACATAACCCTTAGATACACAGATGAACCCAAACATTCTAACCACTCACAGATTAAGTGAACATAGGAGAGCAGTCGGTTCTCGCAGTAGACGTGCTGGATGTGAGAGAAATGGGCAGGTGTAAAGAACTGAGTGATGCTGACAAGGGTTAAGTCAGCAGTGGTGAATACCTACCGACAGCGGCTTAAGGAGGGACAAACCATGAACCAATGACAAGCCCTGTCATCTGGTCCAAATCCACAAAAGGCCTACTGTGTCACTTACATTTTTAATGCTGGTCACAGGGGGAATTTATCACAACAGGAGTCATTTCAGGAACGTGACAGAGTTCAAGAGTTCAGTATGTTGCCCTGGCCTTCCAATTTCCTAGATCTCTAGCTGATCGAGCGTCTGTGGAATGTGCCGCAACAAGAAGTCTGATATAAGGTGAAATATGTCTCCACTTTGCAACTTCAAGGACCTACTGCTAACATATTGATGCCAGATACCACAAGGCAGTCTCAGAGGTTTTGTAGAGTCCATGCATTGGCGGGCTGGAGCTGTTTTGGTTGCAAGTGGAGGACCATCAGATTAGGCAGGTTAATGTAGTGGTTCATCTGTGTCTATTGAGATGAATTAAGTGTTTGATGGTTTAGGCATTCAATCATTCATTATCTAGGAAACCAAACCAGGATGTAAAGGGGTGCTGGAGCCTTTCCCAGCAGTCACTGGGTGAAAGGTGGAGAAATTCGGGTCGCCAGTCCAACGCAGGTCTTGTTTAAAAAGTGGTCCTTATTGTCACATTTGCATTTAACCCATTCACCATTCAGTGAAGCAGTGATCTGATCACAGGGGCAACTTCCTAACCACCAGGCCACCAGCTGCCTCAAGCAGTTTGTATTATGCTAATCGTTGAGCATTAGCTTCTAAGCTTCCATTACTTGTTAGCTCCAGTGAAAAGTAAAGAGAATCTTGGACACAAGACAAACCCTGGCTGAGAACATTTAAATGAATAGGGAAAATCATGTACATTTGTTTTTTGAAGGACCAGCTTGTTGTTTCTTCTAGCTGTGCTGTAAACAGTAACTGCAGTAGATCAATGCTCTCTCCTGTTACTAATTCAGTCCATTCTGATCCAGTTGTCGTATCCAGTTGGTCGCAGGTGAGGCAGCAGAGGAGGTTTCACGAAAGCGCACGCCACTCACAGTTTCAATAGAGCTTCTCCACTCTCCACACTGCACATATGCACTGCTAGTATTCAGGCTCAGGAAAACCTTGAGTGGCCATTTCCATTATGGAAATACCTCATATGTTTTGTGTCAGCTGCAGAGGCACTTTTTGAGAGTGTGAGTACGTCTGAGTGCATGTATATGAGCATGCATGCGTGTCAGGGCTTCAGTAAGTGCCACCAAAAAAGCCTGCATGCATCACTGATTCCCTGCATTGACAACAGCACTCCTCTCTCTCCTCAGTGGCTGGTTCTGAAGATGATGTAAAATAAGCTAAAGACACACAGAGCATGCCAATGAAGCGATCCTTTAAACTCGTGCCACCTGGGTTGTTTTCTGAATACGTATTAAGCATGCATCATCATTAAATATTAAAACATTTCAAGCAAGGAGTCAGAAACCCCACTCCAATCATGCTCTCCATTAATATTATGATGTCTCAGTGCTGTTAGCACTCACTACATAAATCAAAAAATGTGTGCCTCCTTTCCAACTCATCAAGGGCCTGATATGTCAAAGTTCTACAAAAACAACAGACAATGCCAATATTATGCATGGAGCTTCTTTTATGGATCAAAAAATAAAGAGTGATGATACATTTTTAGATGGCCTTTAGAACACTTTTATCTCGTTGGTGTTGCATCTTTAAAAATCATTTTAAATAATTATAACAATTGATTTGAATTAATAATTTAATTTAATTTAACATATTTCCAGTGTATACATTCCAATTTACATGCATAATGTCTTTTGACTTTGTACATATTAATATGAATAAAAAAGTGTGCGTTTGTGTACATAAACAAAGATATGTAAAATAAATTAATAGTAATAAAAGCATTCAGACATCACAAATTAATACCATTAGTATTCATGTTAATTAACATTAAGGTTCAATTTTGGATCCTTGTCTTCATTCCACAAGGTTATTAAGGTCCCACTGGGTCCTCCATATATTTTCAGTGGGATTCATGTCAGGCTAGACCAAGCAAGCACCTTCATCTTTTTTAATGCCTCTAATATCTCCTGGTACATCGCTCCATTCATGTTTCCCTTTATGGCATGTGTCCCAGTGCTATTTGTAGGGAAACAGCTCTGGGAGAACATGATGCTTATTATGGACTTCACTCTGGGTATGGTGTTCTTGGGCATCATTCATTCTCCAAATATAGCAAGCTGAATTTTTGCCAGAGAGGTTTTTTTTTGTTCATTAGAACAGAGCACATTGTCCAAAAGGAGATCTGATTTGCCTAAATCAGGCCCCAGATCCGGTCCTGAAGGCCTGGTGTGCAGTATATTTGGTGATTTACCTGCTGAAACACACCTGGCTCCACTTATGTGTTAATTGCCAGGTTTAATGAGTGTGTTTGAGGAAGGGAACTATCAAACTCTGCTGGACACCGGCCCTCCAGGACTAGAGTTGGGCATCCCTGGTCTCAATGCTTGAGTGCAAATTATAGATGCACAACTGAGCAGTTTTGTGTGTGGTGTGTGGCCAGAGATTACTGCAGTGCAATTAATTGCCCTCTATTTTCTATAACTGATGTTCCTGCTGTGTTTGGCTCATTCTGCTCGTTGGTTCTCCAGTCTTCTCTCTAACTTTCTTTATCATTAGTCTAAAAGAAATCCTCCATGGCACACCTGTCAGGGGACAATGAATTGTGGTTTCATGAAGTTTCCATTTGCACATTATTGTTGAACGTGCAAGGATGTTTAGGCCTTTGCTAAGACTCTGTAGTCCTTTTTTTTCTATTCACTGTTATTTAATAAAATATAAGGTTGTCCATGAGCTCTTTCACCTTCACTACGATTGCTACATGTTGCACCAAAAATATTTTCATTTTTGGAGCATTAATGTGAAAAATTAGATTTATTCTTATTTGACATTTTCATACATATTTGTTTTAATATAGTGTCTGAATACAAATTAAGTATTATAATAATGAATTCTGTGTGACCTGCAGCATGAATGCAATCATCAGCTATCAATTTTTTTATTTCTCAAATATTCTACTGAAAGTTGAATATCTAAACATTCTACTAGGAATAATAAATAGTGGAGAAATTTTTATATTTATATTTATATTTTTATATTTTATGAGTAGTAGTTTCATTAGTAGTACTAATTAAAATGAGAAATTTTGTCATTTATTATTATAGATACATAGATAGATGGATGGATAGATAGATGGATGGCTGGATGGATAGATGGATGGATGGATGGATGGATAGATGGATGGATGGATGGATGGATGGATGGATGGATGGATGGATGGATGGATGGATGGATGGATGGATGGATGGATAGATAGATAGATAGACAGACAGATAGATAGATAGATAGATAGATAGATAGATAGACAGACAGATAGATAGATATCCTCTTATCAGTAAATGGTGTAGTGTACTGGAGTAGACGATAAGCTTTGAACTTTGAAGCAGTTAGGAACGAACTCCAATCTCTGCCTTAATGTATTATGTTACTCCCTTGTAGGGACTTACTTGGTCAGTCTGTTCTCTGTGTTTGTGTGCTCAGGTCCTCTGGAGAGTACTGGAATTGGACCTTCTACTGCAGCATACCCATGTCCAGCACCCCCATGGCCGTTACCTCATGTCTACATCACAACAGGAAGAACTGGAATCTGAGTTGCTTCCAGAGATTTTGTGGACTGAACAGGTCTGAGGCTTTTTTGTGATGTGGATTTACTTCACATTCGATTAGGGCTAATATATGGGTTCATTTCACAACGTAGCACTGAGACAGTGAAAATAGACCATTGTTTACCCCATCTGGTTCAAATATGCGGTGGCTTCGCCATAACAATGGCTCATATTCCTCTCTGGAAAGCACTTCATTTCATTATCTCATTTCCTGAGAACCTGAGGGGTAGTTAGGTTGCTTCACCTTGACAACATTTATGTGACAAATGTGGGGTGAACCTGCACCTTAATGCTGCAACGAACGTGAAGAGGGAGAAGGCTCTTTCCACCTCCAAAGGAAACGTCTCTGAATCTTTTACCTTTCTAAGTAGTCAAAAACCAAGTTAAATGCTTCCAAATGTTTTTTTTAGATGATAGCCCAAACAAATGTTCTAGGAATTCTCCTCTAATTTGGAAAGAGAACAGCGTGGCTCAGATGTCACAGTGGATCAAATAAAAATGACAAAATAAAGCATTAAAGCAGATCTAGTTAACTGTACAGAGTGCACATAAAGTGTTGCTGCTTAGCACACATAACAGTGCTTTCAGCCAAAGGACGATGAATCACCTTTCATTGCTCAGTCGAATGAGTCTCAAGTGTGTGTGTGTGTGTGTGTGTGTGTGTGACAGGCAAATAGCTAGCACCTTCATATCAGCTGATAGGATGGGAACATGTTAGATATGAGCACAAAAGGCATGATCTCATAGTGTGGACGCCATGATGAAATGCCTGAGAAAACAACCATTGCTTCACAGGTTTTTTATACCACAGGGGTTTGTGATATATTGCTGCTAAACAGGGCCTGTAGCACTGAGCCTGGTGAACCACTCTTCCACAGAGCCTAAAGAAATGAGGCTGCCAAGTCTCAGTGCTCTTATTCTGGTTGATTTAATACTGTCGTTAGGCCTGGATGAAGCCTAAATGTGTCATATCTATAACGGCAGGCCTCTCTCATGTTAGGCTAGACTGGCGCATGGAACACGATACTGCAATCAATTCAAAAGCTCTGTATGCGGCCAATCTTTCTGCCTCTGATTGCATTACCATCAAATTATAGGCGAATACCGCTGAGCTAGCCATAAGTTTGGATGCATTATACGCAGGTGACCGTGAATACCTTGCGAGCAGCTACCTTCACATGCTGTGCAACGGTAATGGGCAATGAACTGAAATGAGCGGGCACCCAGCAAGACCTCGTTCGCGATCTGCTCAGGCATCTGTTGCTCAAATTAAAGCCAGGAACATCTGCTGTGATCAATACATGAAGCCAAAGTGAAACCAAAACCCACTAATACTGTTCATAATAATGCTGCAGAGTGCCAGCAGGTCACCGTAGCTCCGTAATCACTAACTTTGTGTTTCTGTTTGTGGCATATCAAGTGTGTTTAGCCTGTGTTTTGTGTTATTCTGTTTTGATGGTTATACTTTGTTTATTAAATTATTTTTTTTATTATCATTATTTTGTTTTCGTGATCCAACTGTCAGTGGATACAGTCATGGGGAAGAGGGCACACCAGGCAGAACCTCCTCGAGTGGCAGTGGAACACATTCAGAGAGAGCTGGTGCTAAGCAAAGGACTAGAAGAAGTAGGTATAAGCCTTTTCTACCACTGATCCTCATAGGGAATGTCGGCTCTTTGCCCAACAAAAGTGAAGAGCCTGAGGCACCCGTGAAGAGCCAGAGAGCAAACCGCATGTTTTTCTGAGACCTGATTACACAACAACGTCCTGTGTGGATGTACTCGACTTCTCTGTGCTGTGAGCAGACAGAGAGGCAAGAGTGAGTAGAAAAGAGAAGAAGTCTGACTTTTTTAGTTTGTAAAGAATAGATGGTGTAACCCCTTGGTGTCAAATTACAGTGAAATAAATAAACTGTCAAGAGAATACAGGCCCAATACCCTGATGCACTCACTGCAGTATCACTCATGTCAACCTAACCTCAGACCTGAAGAAAAGTCTTGATCTGTTGTACGCGAAAGTCAAGGAAGCTTACAGTGCTTCAGGTCTAAAGATGGGGAGGGTTCCGTGTCAGATGGGAATACAAAATAGGGAAAGCTAAATGACTGGTGGCCCCAAAATCACACACCATGAAGACCCTGGACCTCCTGCAGTTCATGTACAAGTTACACGTCGGGCAGCTGGTGGACTGGTGGTTAGGGATCTGTCCCTGTGATTGGAAGGTCATAGGTTTGAATCCCAGGACTGCCATTAGCACCACACAAGGTACCGTCCCCACTCTGCTCCCCAGGTGCTATGTTGTCAGCTGTCCACTGCGTCACTCGGTTGAATGGGTCAATTGCAGGGAACAAATTCACACTGTGTGCTGTGCTCATGCATGACAAATGGCAACTTTACTCATGCACTTTACACTGGAATGGTCGGTGCTGTCCTCTACATGCTCCAGCAGCCCTACTCTCACTTAGATGAGCCAGTTGGTTACGTGAGAATTATGTTCTGTGATTGTTTGAGTGCATTTAACATCATCCAAAAACCCATACTCAGAGCCAAGCTCTAAGGGAAGGTTGCGGATCCCTCTTTTGTTTTCTGGAACGCAGATTGCCTGACAGTAAAACCACAGTTGAAACTGTATTTCTTTTTTTCATAAGAATACATCCCCTGACATTTGCAGTAAAACACTGCTCTTGTTTCATCATTCATTTGTGTCAAGTGTCCTCTTTTATGCAGCTTTTTGCTGGGGAGACAGCATGTAAACCAAGGACACTAGGTGGCTGGACAAGCTGCTGAAAAAGGTTGGCTCAGCACTTGGCAGGAGGTTGGACTCACCGGCTACTGTGATGGAGACATGCACACAGAGCAAGGTCCAGGCCATCAGCCACCCTGAACAATACCAGTCATCGCCTCCACAACATGCTTGCAGGCCAGAGAAGCAGCGACAGTAATGGATCACCTCACTGCACTGTAGAACTGAACTCTTTCAGATGCTTCATTCCCTTTGCCATTAGCCTGTACAACACCTGACCCAGTGGCAAATAGCTTAGGGCAAAGCCAAAGGCCTGTGTTCTTTTTAACACTGTGTATTGTCTCTAATCTACATGTGTGAGGTACCAGACGCTTACATTGGGCTGGCATCTGCATTACCTATTGTTGCACTCTGGCTTTAATATCTAAACTGACTTGTGTGAGCTACTGGGTAGCTGAATTTCCCATCCATCTGTATGTCTGTCTTTCTGTCCTTCTGTCTGTCTCTCCAAAGACCAAGAAAGTGCACGTTTTTTAAGGTCTGGTAATAAAAGAAGAGATTATGAAAGATTAACAGGTTGTATGTCAAGGCTCATGCATAATGGTGAGGAGACAAAATTATAGTATGTAGATTATACAGTTAAAGGAATAAAAAAACAAGTAAATGAACAAAATATGACTTATATTTGATGTCCAGCACTTAAAAACAGGGTTATCAGGGTGATCTTGAAATCTGAATTTTGTCAGAACTTTTGTGAATTTATGAGACAGCACTGTAAGCAAATCTTGTTGAGATTTTGTAACAACACAGTTTGAGAAAGTTATGTGATAACCTAGACCCATAGTTTGCATGATGCTAATTGGTGGGTTGTACACTCTGAGCTTTGTCAGGTTTATTCGTCTTGTAGCTCCAGTGCAAAAGTAAAGGAATTAACTCAGCTGCATTTGAGGCGAGAGGAAAATTCTTTTCTTAGTGCTGTTCCTTTAACAAGTTCGTAGCTTCATTTTCCAGGTAGTGAAATTGCTTGGGGAAGGAGAGATGTATCTCTGCTGTCCCATCTGGGGAAAAGGAATGTGTTCCAAACATAAGCCAGGGATTATCTTCCAGTGAATCAAATAACCAGAGTGACAAGACTGGATTTACTGCCTTCTTCCATTGTGCATGGGGAATGCAACCAGCCAATGGTTTTCCTCTATTCAATAGTGGTATTATGCCAAACGTAGCAGAGCAAATGAAAATTATGCTCTTTACTTAACAAGAGAAGGAATAATTGGATAATTTGGAGTTTTTGAGGTTTGAATTCATTATTATTAAAATTAGTATCTTTTTAAGTTTAAAGAACAATATTGGTCACTTTTCAAGCCACAAACCAAATCCATTCCTTCTTTGGACCTCAATTGTGCTCTAGCAACACACCCCCAAAGCAAGCAACAGTTGAGTAAAGTAATTCAGTTCATACTGATTAAAATGTATTAATAAAGCATAATAAAAAATGTCAACTACCCTCAAACACATGTTTCTGTATTACACACATATTGGTTTCAGTTAATTTTTGGAACTGTTGTCCAGACTGACAACAGAAGATTATGTTCCTTAATTACGTTGCGCCCGCCAATCTCTCTGTCTACAACTCTGCCAACCTTGCATTAGCCCTTCAGTGGCCAACCACTGCCCACCGGGCCAGGCTTGTGGCCTGGTGGTCAGGGAGCTGCCCCTGCATTCACAAGGCTGTGGGTTTGAATCCCAGGACTGCCACTAACACCACTGACGTACCGTCCCCACACACTGCTCCACGAGCGTTTTATAGCTGGCTGCCCACTACTTCATTTGGGTGAATGGGTTAAATGCAGAGATTGAATTTCACACATGATATCTCTGAGGTACTCTTGAGCAAGGTACCGTCCCCACACACTGCTCCCCGAGCGCTGTGTTCCTGGCTGCCCGCTGCTTCACTTGGTGAAGGGGTTAAATATAGAGGAAGAATTTCATGCTGTTCACACTGTGTGCTGTGGCG
>JBBPCX010067439.1:0-13257 GCA_037974365.1 Hydrocynus forskahlii | reverse complement strand
CACACACACACACACACACACACACACACACACACACACACACACACACACACACACACACACACACACACAGTGAAACGAACCCAGGCTGCCTGATCCAACCCGAGATCATTTATAATCTCCCTTCTACAAAGTCATTGTCCCTTGCAAAGCTGTCTGTCGCTTTGAATCCAATGTGAAATAAAGAAAAAAACTGTTCAAGTGTTTGCAGTCTGAAAGAAAGTAAACAAATAATTTCCCTTTTAACAGATTTCCCAAATATTTAAATTCCATAATTCCAAACAGTTTAGAAAGGAAATAAATAAAACAGTGCATATCAACTGTCCCATTAATCTGTGGCTGATCCCTAAATAAATGAAGTTTACTGATCCCTCTGTAGATGTAGCTGTAATGCCATGTAAATGTCAAATGTCCTTTTCTCACACACACACACACACACACACACACACACACACACACACACACGTACACATTCATGCGCTCACACACGCACAGTATGAGAGTACTGTAGGCTATAATAGTGTATCTGTATAGTCCAGTGATGTCAGTGAGATTCAGATTTAAAGCACTTCTTAAAAAATAACAAATATATATAACACACAAATTCACACTTCTAGCATTCGTCAACAATAAAAAGAGAATTATTAACAATTATAAGATGTCTGTGCCCTGTACAGTGGGTCATATCTGTCATGGCTGAGCCTGAACTCAGCAGAGATGAACCCTGGATTAACAAAGCCGGATTTCTTCATTTAATCCTGTGATATTTCATAAAGCTGCAGTTCTGCTTATCTCAATAACCAAAGCCTGAAGTACGACCTGTGCAATGGGGAAAGAGCTACAGGACATTCTTATTGGACAATCCTCAATTCTAGGCTTAAGTTATCTGGCTAACAGAGAAATCCTGCTTTTTGAAATACTCCCCTGGGCATAAACTACTGAAGCCCATTGTCCCTCTATACTCACATTTGTGAGTGAAACAGCATGTTAGAGAAGGCCATTACACTTCAATCAAATATTACAGTGAGAATTTAGTCATTTGAATGCTTAGGTTTGTGCGTCACATGACCAGGAATGGGGCCTGGGAGAAAAGGTCAGTTTTCATTTCAGGTTGTGTTTAAAGTTAACTGGCTAACTGAGAAATCCTGCTTTGTGAAATGCCCTCCCTGGATGGGCACTTAACACTGTCTGAGGCTCAACTGACCAGTCTATGCTCCGCCCATAAGTGCATTCTTTCATAGCAACTGTTGCTAGGTCGGACAACACATCTGTTTAATCTATCAAGAAGTTTGACCATTTTTACTTACATGGTCTTTTACATCATGTTATGTCAGTGAACACACACACACACACACACACACACACACACACACACACACACACACACACACACACACACACACACACACACAGTCTGACCAATCTGATCCCATGCCAAGTTACAAACAGTCATACCTGAACTTTCACGCATACAAAATAAAGATACAGAGTATTCTAAATTTTGGTGTTTCACAAAACCCAGATTGCTACAATGTCCCATTAGGTTGAAAAGGATTTTTGCCATTGATCTGTAAAGCTTGTGCAATCTAGCAACATATGCTATGAAACAGCACATCAGTGTGAAGAGCATGGAGAGCCATGATTTAGCAGGTTCTCACACCTGCACGTCCAGTTTATCCAAGCAGGGAATTTCCCAGAGCAGCAGACGGTCCTCAGACACTCAGTTGATGACGCCCGTATCACTGCTGCTGTCCGAGTCCTCCCCATCCGACGACATCAGACCGGGCATCACAGTCAGACCTACACACACACACACACACACACACACACACACACACAGAGAGAGAACAGAGGATGCTAATCTATACTCACAAACTGTGATTCAGAATTGATCAGGAGACAGGAAACGTGTTTATCAGTGATCAGTGGGCAGTGACGTGTTCAATCATGTTATGATGTCAGTGAAAGGCAGAAAGTCATGATGATTTCATATAATTTTTATAAACATAAATACACAAACTCACATTCACACACACACAAGACATATACATACATAAACACACGCACAAACACACATATACAAATACACACACACACACACACAAGCATACACATGACCGAACACACACACTCGAGCATATTGGCTCAAAACGCTCCCTCCATGGAGACGAGACAAGACACGACATGACAGATGACATCAGACAATATTACTTAACAACATAAAGCAAAATAAAAACACAATTATGACAAATTATTACCATGTGAACGTACATACACTCTCAAAAATAAACATTCCTACATGGCTCTTGGCCTGCATGTCTGAGGGATTTTAATTACCACAGAACCTTTATGTTATTTTATATTATACACAGATTCTGTAAACTCTAGAAAAATTCTTTACACATCTCATTGACCACTATGATCACTGAAAGGTTCTTTAGGAACCAACTGGTGGCTCTTCTGTGGCATCACACAAAAAAATCTTTATTTTCAAGAGTGTATTTTTCTATTTCTTTTCATTGGAACGGGGACAGTATGCAGCTGTGGGTGACCTCTGTGACCTGTGATTACTGATTACTGAGTGAAGTGAAATCGGATAAAACTCTCACCCTCTGTTTGATACCTAACAGACCCATTTACTTGCCTTTCCACAGACACTGCAATACAGAACAGCCGGCCAGTCAGAAAAAGTGAACAGTCCTCAGCAAATTTAGAGCTGTGTGTATGTATGTGCATGTATTCATGTGCGCATGTGTGTGTTTGTGTATATGTTAATGTGTAAGTATGTGTACTGTATTTGTGTGTGTATATATGTGTGCATGTATGAATGTGTGTATGTGTTTATGTATTTGCAAATATATGTGTGTATGTATGTGTGTGTGTTCATACGCACGTGTGTGTGTGTGTGTGTGTGTGTCTCTGTATGTATAGGTATGTGTTTGTATTTATATATATGCGTGTATACATGTGTGTGTACATGAGTGTATGTATGTATGTATGTATGTATGCAAATGCATCACCGATGTAGCAAAACCTCATACCTCTGAAACTGTTATTGTAGAGGAGGAGCTAGAAGAAATTCATTTTAATGACACCAATTCTGGAGTGTTTCTATCAATCCCCTGAACTGTTAACCCAAGTGTAACAGCAGCTGTTCAGGGCAGGAAATCAGGGCCAGTTTTTGCCCTCACTGACTGAAATTCAGTTGCATTTTTTTTTTTTTTTTTTTTTTTTACAAATTACAGTACTTTGTACATAAATACAGAAGACATTTTAATGAGACAACATGGTTTAATCTGTGAAACTCAAATTTATATACAGTATACATGTATTAATTATTACATTATTAATGTTGTCATTTTATTTTAAGGGGTATGGCAGGGGTATAAACAGAGGAGAAGTTAAAATGTTCACTTACGGCGGACGATCTTGATGGGCCAGAGGAGAATAGTGCAAAGACTCAGTGCTGCTACAGCAGCGACCCCACCCGTTACAATCACCATCACATAGTGGTAATACCACACACACGCAGGGCAGCAGGCCTGGGTGCTGCACAGAAACACACATAAACTGAGACCTACACACACTGCAGGTTCATACTGGATTAAAATCACTCCACAATCATTACTGACAGAAGGTAAAAACTATACACACTGCAAATTAATACCGGGTTAGAATAACTTACTGGCATGGATGCAGGCTCTGGATGATGATGACCCCCAGACCGTTGGCCACCTTGTCAGTGAAACTCATAGCCCCATAAACAAATGCACCACTTTGCTGTGATGGAATAGAGAAAACACTTCAGGAACACACACACACACACACACACACCACGTTCTGACCATGTGATTTTTTTTTGGACCAGTGTTTCAGTGTAAAGTTCACACACCCAGCTTCACACACTGGGTTAACTTATGTGGGTTTTAAAAAAAAAAAAGACTCAATAAGAAAACTTTTCAGAAATAACTTAAAACTTAATTTTTAAGTTTCAAGTTAAATTGTACTTGAGAATTGAAAGGAGTTTCAAATGTGAAAGTATTTAATTAATTTCAATATTGAATTACAATAAAAATATTTGATTTGATAGAAGTGGCTGAGCAGTGAAATTCCATTTAACGCCAGACTGGCCACTAGGACGATCAATATTCTACAGTTTCTCATTTTATTTAGCCTAATCCCAATCCATTTATAATTGTAAAAAAAAATTTAACTCTTTTGGATGTGTGGATCCTTTAAGGTTATAATGACAGAATATTATGTTTAGTCATTTTCCCAAATTGTGGTAGGCTGAATGGGCAGGGCTAAACTGACATAGGCTGAATGGGAGGGGCTAAACTGACATAGGCTGAATGGGAGGGGCTAAACTGACATAGGCTGAAAGTGTGGTTTTCCACTATTTAGCACTATAGATTAGATTTTAAGGCCACTTACCGTCTGATCTGCTATTAGGTCTGCAGTCATGGAGAGTGACATCACCAGGATGGTGGCTGACCCCGCCCCCAGCAGCACTGCCGCTCCGTACACACCGTCGCCCATTTGAGTGTCCAGTAGTACCCAGTAGGAGAACACCATGATCATCACCAGACCCATGAAGTAAGTCATCTGTACCGAACAGGCAAACATAATAAACAATATGGGCAAGAATGGAGCAGTGCTTAAAGGGTGAAAAGGTATGAACATCTATGCATTTGGCAGATGCTTATATTCACAGCATCATGTTACAGATGGAGGTGAATGAAGTGTTAGGAGTCTTGTGCGAGGGCTGTTATTGGTGTATTGTGGTCTGAGGAAGCACACAGGGATTCAGAATCACAGTGGAGAACAGTGGTGTTGTCCACCATAATTCTTTATTTAACTGGCTATCATTAGGCAGCCTACAGCTCTTTGATCCTACAGCTTGGTTGACCAAGAGACCAGTACTGAACATTTAAATTTTTTTTAAGAAACTGAGCCCTTCCCTGTGATTCTGAGCACTGGGTTCTAACCCCGTTCAAATCCCACCAATGGTCAAAAGTGTTGGACACGTTCTTCTTACTTTTTGGGAAAAAGTATTTGGGAAGTGTCCTTAAAGCGCACTCTGGGCAATCACACTTTTCCTTGCACAAATTATTTCTCATTTTTCCTGAGTTCAGTCCCATAAACACACCGGGCCTGATTTACTGAGACTTCAGAGGATTTCTGGCTGTGTGTTCTGTACAAACTGAAGCCAAAGTGTGCAGTCTGTCCGCGTCTGGTGAAGAGGAACATGTAATTCTCTCCCTCATGCATATGCATTTGAGGAATGGGTCGCAAAAAATGTGTAGGAGTAACGCAAATGTAATCCATGCATCCGATTACATATCTCACTCGGACTGTTCAGGTCTGAAAATGAATAAATATGCATAAATAAGTGAATAAGATTTATACTTTAAACTCTCTGAATCACATGCACACGTGTGAGAAGAGGCATGTGTTCACATGTACATTTTGTACTGAGTGTTATTGAGCACAGTGATATTCCACTGAATAAATTTCTCATTGTGTGTTAAAAAAAATAGTAAAAGAAAAGTCTGTATTACATGGGAATAATACAGACAAACTTATTATTAAACCCACACGGCGAAAAACCTATTATTAAACCCACACAGCGTAAATTTCAGGTCATTTGTTTTCTACTCATTGTATAGCAGTATTTATTATTGTGAAGGGAGGGGTCATGATGGGCTCTTCAGCTTTAACCTAAAAGCTAAATGTCAAAGTAAAGTTGCAGAGTCACTACTGTGGTGGCGTGAAGTCCCAGCATGTGTTTCCGCAGTTGTTTGGGTTAACATGAGAAAAAAAATCTGAGCACTTACACACTTCCCTATCAGCTTGCTGAAGGGTTTCATGATGAATGAGGAAACAAAGCCGCTCACGTACATCACCAGTGGTATAGTGGCGATGTAGTTCTGTGTGAGACAGAAAGGAAAAGTTACGCCTGGCCAATGGCCAGAATAACTGCATCATATAAACAAAGAGCACATGGCAAAAGTGAAGTTGATATTTATTTCCTTACAGAGGCACCTGTGAAAGGGGGAGAGGTTGATGTGCTGGGAGCAGGAAAAGTGAGCATGAGGATCTGAGCCACTCTGGATGGCCCAGGGTGTGGTCTGTGACTACCAAAAGTGGTCCATGGAAGGACAACTGGTGAACCAGGGACAAGGGGAGTCCCCATACTGACAGTGCCTACAATGGACAAGTGAGCATCAGAACTGGACCTTGGAGCAATGGAAGAAGGTGGCCTGGTCTGATGAATCCCGTTTTCTTCTACATCATGTGGATGACCAGGTGTGTGTCACTTACCTGGGAAAGAGACGGCACCAGGGTGCACTCGGGGGAGGAAGGTGAGGCAGCGGAGGCAGTGTGATGCTCTGGGTGATGATCTGCTGGGAAACCGTAGGTTCTGCATTCACTTTATGTTACTTTGACATCTACCATCTATGTAAATGTGGCTGCAGACCAAGCACGTCCCTTACTGATGACAGTGTTCCCTAATGGCAGTGTCCTCTTTCAGCAGGATAACACACTGCAAGATTAGTTTGAACAACATGACAAATTTAAGATGTTGGCTGGTCCTCCATATTCTCTAGATCTTAATCCGATCTGTGGGACGTGCTGGCCGAACTAGTCTAATCCAACTCACAGAACTTGAAAGATGTATATTCTTTAAGTTTTTGCAAGATTGCACCATCTTTACAGAACGATGGCAAAAACCTAACTCAGTGTATTGCGCCTCAGAGTCACTTCATATTGTTCCAGTATGAATGCTGCAGTTGTACTGTGTTGATGTAGTGAAGTAAGGCAGGTTGGCAACAACAATGGATTTGTTAACAATGTTAACCTTATGACAAAAATAACTCCACCAGTGCACAAAGCGAGCTCCACAAAGACATGGCTGGATGAGTTCAGTGTGAAAGAACTTGACTGGTCCACACAGCAGAGCCCTGATCTTGACCCCATCCAACACCTTTGGGATGATGAACTGGAAGGGAGATTGTGATCCAGACCTTCTCGTCCAACATCAGTGTCTGACCTCATAAATGCTCTACAGAATGAATGGACACAAATTCCCACAGAAACTCCAAAATCTTGAGAAGCCTTCCAAGAAGAGTGGAAGCTGTTATAGCTGCAAAGGGAGACTCCATATTTAAGTCTATGGATTTAAATGCAATGTCATTAAAGTCCCTGTTGGGGAAATGGTCAAGCGTCCCAATACTTTTGTCCATTTAGTGTACGCTGATAGTGTGACCTTTTACACAAATCTAAATTAAAAAGTAGGTGTTATGATGAAAAGTGAGGGGTGATTTTAAAAGTGTCTAACAGGGGCTATGAAACATCGCACTAGTGGGTGGACAGGATTAACATTTTCTGTGGAGGTCTCACCTTTGGCAGCAGCAGTGTGTTAATGAGGTACATCGATATGTACGTCTGTGACAGGTTCACGATGAGTCTGGTGCACATGTAAAGGACAGCAACCTAAAGAACCAAGAGGAGCACAAAAAGACAACAAAGCCTTTAGTTAAAATATTACGCATACGCATTATTGTCTAGAGTCCAAACTAGAGACGTGCCAAACCCAAAGAGATCTGAAACAAAAATGGTTCTGGGCCACACTACCTGCCTGCTTCAGAACAATAAAGCCTACCCTGAAGAAAATTTCTGAAGAAGGACCAGATTAAGGACAAGGGCAGGGTTCTCCAAACCCCTGTCCAGCACAGTTTGGTGATTTCCCTGTTCAAGCACACCTGGTCCAACTCACCAGTTAACTGCCAGGTTTAGCCCGGAATGACCGGGCTGTGCTGGACACCAGCCCTCCAGAGCCAGAGGACCTCTGCCCTGCCTTAGGACCTGAACCAGGTTTTGGACGGAACTTCACATACACCGTCATACTCGGGTTCAGATTTGTTTTCTAGTGAGTGAAAAGTGAACACGGTGAGTGTGTTACAGACGTGTAGAACAACAATTTATCCGGCAGGACAGTTTCAGTCCCTCAACTCAAGCTAAGTAACACAGTAAGACTGGAAAACCGTGTGTGATAATCCAGCTGTTAGTGTGACCAGGTTCAGGTATCAGATTAACAGTGGGATCGAAGCTGTGGGTACAGGCCGAATTCAGACTTCAACTCCAGACAACAGCGGAGCTTTAGACCGATACGGTTTGACCCTTAAAACTAGGTAATATGAAGGATCCACAGATTTGGCTGCACCTTTAAAAATCCTGGAGTTTTCTTCAGGACTGGAATTACTGTGCTGATTTTGCTAGGTAACGTTTGGTGGTCTCCCTGCTCAAACACACCTACTAAACCTGAACCAGGGGTGTTTGAGCAGGGAAATCACCAAACGGTGCTGGACACTGGGTCTTCAGCTCCAGATTTAGGCTGTAAATATTAAAGGGAAACGAAACATTTAAATCAAAACACGAAATCAGCCCTGACCTTCAAAACAGTCCGAACTTTTGCCATGGTTAGAACAGATCAGGGGCCCAGACCACACGGTTTCAACATTATTTTCAATATCGAGTGTTCTTTGTGAGCTTTTGGCTTAAAAGTAAAGAAGAAAAAAAGGATTGGATTGTGACCTTAAAATCAAATCAGATATTGTAACTTTAATACACCTCGAGCATTAGTCCTGCATGAGCAGCCTTAAGTGTGTTTACTCTGATCAGGGTTTTTCACACAAATGGGACGCCTTCAGTAGTGTCTTGGTGTGACTGCTACAGACATTCAAATGAAGCTCAGAAGCTGTTTATCTGTTCATTTCCACCCAGTTCCTGTTTTCACAGAACGCTGCAGAGTGGGTCTGAGTTCTGTCCTTTATCGTCTTTTTAGGTCCCACTTGCTCATCTGGAATGGGTCATGGTTAGAAGAGCAATAACAACAATGTGTTCTAAAGTATCAACATGCTTTTAAGATGAGGGTAGCAGATCGTAAGTTGCAGGGATTCAACCAAAACGGAATTAAACTAAAGCTTAAAATCAATTCAAACACTTTCTATCTAAAGTTATAAGAATTCAACAGCTGTCTAAACCCGGAGGGTCAGCAGTGACAGCAGTGTGACCTTTGAAATGGGGAACTTCGTGCTTTCATGACTCAATTCCACAACTACAAGAAAATAAGCGTCATTCAGAGCCGTCATTACAAACGAGGCGGCAATAAAACACTCTTTTAACTTTCATCTCCTTGAGCTACACTGTAAATTTTATAATTGAACCTTCACACATTCCCACCAGTGAGGGGG
This sequence comes from Hydrocynus forskahlii, assembly GCA_037974365.1. NCBI lineage: Eukaryota > Metazoa > Chordata > Actinopteri > Characiformes > Alestidae > Hydrocynus > Hydrocynus forskahlii. Next base: position 4,000 of record JBBPCX010067439.1, on the reverse strand, counting down.
GCCTTATGTATTTCCATGTAGTGGACATAATAAATTACAAACATACTTCATTATATAATACATAATATAATCTATTCTGACAGCACAAGACCAAACAGCACTACTGATTTAAAGGGTCAGTACAAGGAAAACGCTGCGCTCTGCGTGTGTTTCACTCATACAAATATAAAATAATGGGTCCAGCGCCCATGCATACAAAGCATCTCAAGCCACAATTATAACCTAGAAGTAACAATAGAACAACACCCCTTCACACAATGTCTCCACACACAAAAAAAACACTACGCTACCGGTATCACCCCCCTTCCCTTCCAGTCCCCCCCAACAGTATGTCCAACTGACTTAGAGTCACCATGGCATGCGATTAACCAGCCTTAATTTTTTTAAAACTCTATTAACTATTTTTTCTGTGATTAACTGATCAAAATTTAACGCTTTAATTTGACACCCCTCCTTCATTTTAATAATGCTTAAATGTTGTAAATAAACCCTGTTTTAAAAATGCACTATTCCCTCCCCAGTCCATTTGATCCATATATGGAAACAAAAAAAAAACTCCCAGACAATTTTTAATTCTAGGTTACTGTGAAGCCACAAAAAACAACACATTTCCATATATACACCTATCTGGTCTGTGGGGGACGGTCACTTGCACAAGGGGACCTCAGCGGTGCCACGAACAGCCCTGGGATCCAAACCCACAACCTTCAGATCGCAGGGGCAACTCCATAACCACTAGGCCACCAGCTGCCCCAACAGAGCACAGATTAGACGAACCTGGGGGCAGGTTTAGAGGGACGTAACCTTATTAGTAACGGATTTTGCTTCAGTCAATCAGTAATGGTTTCACGAGCGATCCTCGGAAGTGTATTCTCGTTATGACCTCACGCTTGGTCACAGGGGTACCTCATTCACCCCACATGACCTCTCAGAGGAGTCGGAGTGTCTGAGAGTGCCTGAGCTCAGCCCTGACTGGACCCGAGCAGCCGGTACCTGGTAGAAGGACGGCTCGCTGAGCCAGTGCTTCCACTGCAGCGGGCTGAAGGCAGCGTTCGTGTTTCGGGTGAGAAGAGGCTGCCGCTCTCCTTCACTGGCTCCGTCCTCCTCAACCTCATGGCGCCCAGCCTTCGTCTCCCGCGTGCCCAGGTGGAAGAAGAGAGAAAACACAGCCCCGATGGCCAACACGATCAGACTCAGATCCTGAGAGAACGCAGAGGAGAGGGTGGAAATGTCGGGTTTTTTATTTTTGAAAAAAGTGACTTTTTACAGCATCAGAAGATGCAAAGAAAGAGAAATGGTCCAAAATCTTGCTTATTTACTTTAAACGTTAAGAATGACACCAATAATAACAATAATAACAACAACAACAATAATAACAACAACAACAACAATAATAAATTATTAGTTGTCATGAAACACTTTGATTGCCAAAAAGGAACAGTTTTAAAACATTTACTATAAGGGAAAAAAATTATAATAAAAGCATTCTAAAAAACTAAGATGAGTTGCCCAGTAAGTCAAAATTTTTGCGATGCAAGTAAAAATGTTACCAAAAAAAAAAGTAAAGGCCTTCGAGTTGTTTTTCCATGATTTGGGAACTGGTTTTCCATTTCGTTTTTAATGCAGCTGCTGAGATGTTTTTCAGTTACACAGATGACTCATATTACTCAGCAGCTTCAAGTTAATGAGCAGAATGGAAAACTGGAAAGGAGGAAGTGAAACAGTCCAGAAAAGGAAGGAAATACAGTGTTATTTAAAACTGCATGTATCACAGCTATAGACTCACACTTGCACGCACAAACTCGCGCACACACACACACACACACACACACACACACACACACACACACACACACGCACACTCACACGCACACGCACACGCACACGCACACGCACACGCACACGCACACTCACGCATACACACACCAGGGGAAGTTTTTCCTTAGTTTTGTCCAATGTTCTCACTCACTCTGAAAATGGGGATGTCGATGGGGCCCAGGTTGTCTGTGATGGATGGATCCTCTCCAGACTGGAAGTGGAAGAGAATCCATGCCACTGCGTAAACCGTGATGTTGGCGATCACTGTGAATGCGTACCTGTACACACACACACACACACACACACACAAAAACACACACAAAAACACACACAAAAACACACACAAAAACACACACAAAAACACACACACACACACACACACACACACAGAGTTAACCACCGAAGACAGTTTCCCATAAGTTTACAGTAACCATTCTGTATCTAAACTGTACTGTGATGGTACTGAGCTTGCAGCAGGTTTTGATAGTCCAGTGTATCTCAGTCCAGTAATGACGTTTCTGACTAAATTCTCTCCACAGTTTATGGCCGGTCGTTCCAAAACCACGTCCATGAAGCCGGCGGAAAGTCTTTTCTGTCTGAGATGCTTTTGTTATTGTGGTCTTTTATTATTTATAGTCCTGTTTGAGTTTTTATTTTTCTCTGCATTCTTTATCTGTGTGACGAAAACCGAACCCAGATAACTTGTTAGTGATGTCCTGGTACTCACTGGCACAATGAACCATACCACAATCAGTTGTTATGATGTCACAAAAAACAATTTAGATATACCCTTTTCATCCTATGGCAATTTAGCACCAGTTTGTTTCAATCTGAATTTCTGAATGAGGTATAATACAGGGTGGCCAATCAGAACAGAGCTCATTTACAGTGCTGTGCAAAAGTCTTAGGCTCCTGTGCAAACTATTTAAAACCATTTATCTTAACAGTAAGGGACTTTCTGACAGCAAATACTCAAGTTAACATCAGAATAAATGCAAAAAACAAGAAATCATTAAATAAGATTAAGGTTTGTTTTGTTTGTGAAACATTTTGCAAGCTGGTTGTTTGAATTTGTGAAACTCCACCAGCAGCTCCTGTTTTAATTTAATAAAGGAATGACTGATCTGAACCAGGTATTTGAGGTATTTGATGAGAACTACAGTGCAACACTGGGCTTCCACACAGATGACTATTTACTGTATTAATATTATTTGTATATATTCTAATATTAGCATTTAAAAGCATTAACTACTCAGCTACTCAGGCTTTTGCCTGGTAGTGTACATATAAGTCTTAAAAGGCAAAGCAACAAAAACCTGTTGACATTCTAAGAGGTTGTAAAACGGTGAATGAATTAAGACAGTTTTTAGAATGTAATGGTTAGGGGGGGATATGGGCCCTTAAAGGCACTTTCATCCAGTTTTTCCAGTATGTGACATGAATATGGAATGGATCTGAGCGGTTAGATGGTTTTACCTGTACGCGGTGAGCTCCACTTTAGCATGTTCGGATGACACTAGCTCAGGGATGAGGGACAGGTGGGAGATCTGAGTGGCCGCCCAGCCGAACTGGAAGATGATGATGAAGGGGATGAAGTAGATAAGGCCGGCCCACTGTGGAGTGTTCAGGTTACAGCCAATACACTGATTAAATATGAAGGGGAAGGACAGCAGCACAGAGAAGGTTCCTGCACAGTAAAGACACAGATTTTTATTTGGAACTCAAAAGAGAACTAAAACCATCATTTACACTTGTTCTGACAGTAATGGGTCATTCTGGCCGAACTCAAATGGTGTCACAGAGAGAGGTGAGATGAAAAGAATCAGTTTCAGATGATGAATTGTAGTCTTGAGCAGTTTTTAAACTGCGAAAAATTACAAGAAGCTCGGTCTGCAGTGAGATCCTGCAGTCGCTTCCAATATCTTATGGCAAAGTGCCATTCTTGTTCATCTTACTCTCATAGTCATGCCTTACACCTGAATCTGACTCCAAATTTCAACGATGAATATGCATTATATATACAGACTATACTATATGGACAAAAGTATTGGGACACATCTGAGTTTGGACTAGGCCCCTTACTTCCAGTGAAGGACAATCTTAATACTTCAGCAGACCAAGACATTTTGGACAACACCATGCTTCCAACTTTGTGGACCCAGTTTGGGGAAGAACCTTTTCT
>JBBPCX010067438.1:0-13258 GCA_037974365.1 Hydrocynus forskahlii | reverse complement strand
TAGACTGTATGATGGTGTGTGTGAAGGCGTGTAGACTGTATGATGGTGTGTGTGAAGGCGTGTAGACTGTATGATGGAGTGTGTGAAGGCGTGTAGACTGTATGATGGTGTGTGTGAAGGCGTGTAGACTGTATGATGGTGTGTGTGAAGGCGTGTAGACTGTATGATGGTATGTTTTGATTGGCTGGTCAGTAGTTGTAGGTTGTAGCAGCACACACACTGTGAGACCATCTTTGATCTTCTCTGAGTACGATGTAGGACCACAGTTTAGGAGCCTGATTCACCGTCGTCAGCAACTGAATCATGGTCGTCAGGGTTTGTTTTGGACAGAACAAAATCGTAAAATGTTCCATATCAGCCCATGTGAATGTGTCGAATGTATGAAAAGGTCTTTAGGTGGTGTGTGAAGGAAAGCTCAAATGGAGGAGCTGATAAGTTGGAACATCTGTTATTTTAATAGAAACCCTTGTCTTGTAGCTTCACTTTGCGGGTGTACAGTTGGAGACTGAAGCCCATTTGTTGATGCACAGTTTGAGATTTCTTTGAAGACTCATTTTCTGACCACAGAGCCTCTCTTGGATATTTTTGAGTGGTGGACCTAGAAATGTTGTTTATGAACGTCATTCCATGGTTGTCTTTGGGGAAAAATGAAGACTGAAGTGTGTTTTGGAATCATTGTTGGACGAATGGGTGTACCCCATGTTTCAAGTGTACCCCATGTTTCTTTCTTGCTCTCTTGCATTATTGTTCTGTAGCTTTCTTTCTTTTTCTTTCTTTCTTGCTCTCTTGCTGTTTTGTTCTGTAAATGTTTCTTTTTATTCCCTTCTTGCTTTGGTGCTCTCTTGCTTTATTGTTCTGTAGCTTTCTTTCGTTTTCTTTCCTTCATTTTCTTTCTCTTTTAGTATAAGCTATGCTGATAAGCCAGTCAGAGGGCGGTGGAGTTCTTTCTTTGTGTGTCTGTCACTCAGTCGTATATAAACCCACACAGTCTACCTCAATATTCTCTGCACTGCTGGGAGTTTCCTTTAAACTGACCCCATTGTTGTGGAGTGAGGTTGTAATTGTCTTTATTTCCTAAGGATAACAGTGCTGTCTTTATGAGGTATACATTTCCTGTGAGTTCTCTCTCTCTCTCTCTCTCTCTCTCTCTCTCTCTCTCTCTCTCTCTCTCTCTCTCTCTCTCTCTCTTTTCTTCTTTCCTTCTTTCCTTTCTCTCTCTCTTTCTTTCTTTCTCTCTCTCTTGCTCTCTTTCTCTTTCTTTCTTTTCTTCTTTCCTTCTTTCTCTCTCTTTCCCTCTTTCTTTCGCTCTCTCTCTCTCTCTCTCTCTCTCTCGTTCTCTCTCTGCAGGCAGCTAGAACAACATCCTTTTTTATTTTCATCAAAGTACAGCAGTCACATAGGAGACAAATGAAAATGAAGTGGGGGGGAATCCTGCCTGTCTACTCAAGCCATACAACACTCACTGTAATGCCCTTTGCTGAGATTTTATTTTAACAGACCCATATCCTACATTTTTCTGTATTTTATTTTACTGCTACACTCCTGATTTTTGTGTGGGTTCTTTGTTCCAAAAACTAAATCAGGTTTAACAAAGATTTTCCAACTTTTCATTATCCCTTAGAATTAAACACATTGATTTTGTGATTGTTTTTACATGAGAAAATCTTGTTGTGATTGGTTGCCCTGCTGATAGCATTATTATCATTATGAATTGGAGCTTAACCACTGTAGGCTGATTAGGAGTGTAAATACATAGATTTTTGTCAACTCACTCACAATATGTTTAGTTTCCATGCGTGAACTGGGGAGTGAATGGTCTATTTTGATACTTTAACAATTCTGCATGTTATTATTAAGCATATTTTTTAAAAAGTGGAACATATACCTTTTTCATGATATAGACAAATGGGTTTATTGGAAATGTGCTTATTACAGCAGTTGCACATTATCATGTAGTTAGTTGGACTTAAAGGGCTCCACCATTGCTTTTTCCAAAATTGTATAATCCGACCAATTAGTCATTCAGAGTGATTTTACTGTGGAAAACAAGTTCATTGTAGAGAAATGTAGATATTTTTCACAACTGTGGTGCAAAACAGGGAAATGCATGGAGCACAAATATTGAAGTCACTATCAAAAACCACTGTTGGATCTACAAATATATATGATGGTTAAATAATGGTAAATCTTTTTAATTTATTTATTCATTTTTTAACTCCCTGCATGTCCCTGAGTTTAAAAGTAAAGTACATTTTGGGACTCATCGTAAAACAATATCTCGGGCATCGGGCCGTCTGTTAAAAACCATTTAACATAACTTCTTTCTGAAGCTTTTAGAGGCATTAAACACTTTGTCTGGTTCCTGTCACCACTGCTGTAAACTTTTCTGACTGTAAGTGCTTCTCTAGAAAGACACATTCACTTTAAACCACTCTGAACGACTTGTTTATATCTTAACTATTGGATGTTTCTATCTTAACTATTGGCAAAAAAGGTTGGAATCCGGTAGAATTCCCCATTTAATGCCTAGTTTTGCTTCTTGGTAATGTGGTTTTGTTTGGCCCAAACTAAATACTGCATTTTTTTTTCAGTTTCTTTTTCAGTATGTCTTATCTCCAGCTGGCATTTGCACGGCATGCTTTAGAGAGGGCTCATTTTCCTCTGCATGAAAATGGCTATTATCTACCGCTGTGAGGGCTCTGTGAGAACTGAGGGAAGATATAGAGGGAGGTGAAGAGAGAAGTATACTGAAAGAGGGAGAGGTGAGGAGTGAGTGATCTATACACACGGAGCAGATGGTCAGGCGTGTCACTTAGCAAACAATATCGCACTGTGGATTCTATGTTATTGCTCAAGTGGACGTCCAGCCCCAGCGCACTCACTCAATATCTCTGGCTCACATACGCACACAGTGTAATCCACCTAATCTGTCAGTCAATTTACAATTCATTAGGGGAAAATCCATTCTGTTAAGAATTGGATTTGTGCAATATAACAACTGTTTTTTTCCTGTGAATTGACTTTCTCTCTCTCTCTCTCTTCTCTCTCTCTCTCTCTTTCTTGCTTTCTTTCTTTCCTTCTTTCCCTCTCTGTTTCTTTCCCTCTCTCTCTCTTTCTTGCTTTCTTTCTTTCTTTCCTTTTCTCTCTTCCCCTTCTCTCTCTCTTTCTTTCTCTTTTCCCCCTTCTCTTTCTTTCCTTCTTTCTCTTTCTTTCTTTCTCTCTCTTTCTTTCTCGCTCTCTCTCTTTCTTTCTTTCTCTTTCCCTTCTCTATTTTTTCCCTTTTTTCTCTCTCTCTTGCTCTCTCTCTCTCTCTTTCTTTCTTTCCATCTGTAAATTGACTTAATGTTACAAATTTTAATCTCATCCCCTCATTATCTGCTGCTACTTTATCGCATTACTTTTATTTTTATTTCATTAACACTAAGTCACTTTCATAAACCATTTGGCACTACTGACTGATCTGCTGGTGCAGAACACTAAATCTTACACACAGCAATATTACACTGTTACAGTTTATCTTGTTACAATAATGTATGTAATTGAGAATTTATTGTTTATTGTCTATTTTCTTTAAACAAAATCTCTATTGCCTTATTTTGTTCTTCTGTTGCACTGAGCATGCTATTGACAAAATAATTTCCCGTGGGATATATAAAGTTCTTTCTTATCTTCTCATCTTACCTTATCTGGCAAAGTAAGTAAAGTACGATGTGTAATGAGTAATCATGACAGCTTTAACAGTTTTCGGATAAAACACCATCAGATTGCTGACAGGAGGTACTGAAGAAATGAACTATTTGCTTATTTATGAGTTTGTTGGAAGACTTCACAGTAAGTGTAGATCTTGCCTTGGGGCTCAGTGACTAGAAATATATACACCCTGCTGAACGTTTGTCCTGAAATAGTCTGTTAGGCTGTTGTTTCCTATTTGGGAAAAGCAGGAACGTCTAGGCTTCCCTGATTGTTTGAAATGAGCTTTTATATGTTTCTCATTCCTGCTATGCTAAGTATTTTTCCACTGTGCTGATTGGTGGTCGGTTTGGCTCTCTGACTGCCCTGTGCGGTTTGGTTAGGGCACACAGTCACAGCTGTGGTCCACGGCAGCTTTGTTTTGATGTTGCGAGAGGGAAGCAGGGAGGGAGGGAGGGAGAGAGTGGGAGTGTGGGAGGCATGTGGTCTGGCCTCATGATGAGACGGCTCTTCCTCCTCCTCAGACCAAAATAACTTTCTCCACGTTTGTGTGTTTTCTGTTTTTTCCCCACTTTGCGTTTTTCAGCATTGAAAAGTAGGGCTAATAAATGTGAGGTTTTAGTTATTATGATAAATCACGATATACCTTTCTCATCTTAAAAGACACAGATTAAGACCAATTAGCATACAGACAGCAGCCAGTGCGTTTATATTAAACTGATGAATATATTTAAAAGCAAATAATGCAAGCCAGTCTTTCAACGAGACTGAGGATTCACTAATGTGTTTTAAGTGTATTGGAAGGTACACAATATTGAATAAAAGTATTAGGACATCTGACCATTACACCAACAGGGACTTTAGTGACACTGCTTTCAAATCCATAGACTTTAATATGGAGTTTAATATGTAGTTGGTCCCCTGTAACAACTATAATAGCTTCCACTCTTCTTGGAAGTCTTTCCACAAGAGTTTGGAGTTTCTGTGTAAATTTGTGTCCATTCATTCTGTAGAGCATTTATGATGTCAAACACTAATGTTGGATGAGAAGGCCTGGCTCGCAGTCTTCATTCCAGGTGCTGGATGGGGTTGAGGTCAGGGCTCTGTGTGGGACAGTCAAGTTCTTCCACACTGAACTCCTCTAGCCACGTCTTTATGGAGCTCACTTTGTGCACTGGGACACAGTCATGCTGGAATAGATACTTGGAAGCATGGCGTTGTCCAAAACATCTTGGTATAATGAAGCATTAAGATTGTCCTTCACTGGAAGTAAGGGGCCTAACCCAAACCCTGAAAAACAGGTGTCCATATAGTGTGTGTAATTTAATAGCAAGAGATGCTGGATACCCCATGAATCATAACCCTCAAGTGTGTATCAGTGTAGCTGTAAAATGGTATTTGGATATACAGTAAGCCCCCGCTTAATCGCGGTTCAGCAGTCGCGGCTTCAGTCTTTTCACTAACAATTGTTCACTGAAACCCCCGTCATTTTTTTTTGCTTTTGTAATGTCCTGGCCTCATCCGCCCTGCCCCCTCGTCCTCGTGCTGGTCATTTTTGTTTGGATGCAGCACTTTGCAAGGCAATCAGACACCTGAATGGAATAAACCTCTGCTGCTCAGCGCCGCCCCAAATGTAAACAACCAGCACGAGGACGAGGGGGCGTGGCGCACGAGGCCTGGACGTCACGGTCAGCTGTACTCAGAGACGGGAGGTTTCAAAGTAGCCAATCCGAGAAAGTTATTTATTTCTCCTTGCTACTGATTGGCTGCTGCCCTGTGACACTGCAGTCCAGAATTTCCCCCGTGGAGCGTCTCGAGTGTTCTTGTGTTTTTCATTTTGTTCTTCTTAAAGCCCTGTATTTTTATTACTGTAAATTAAATTACAGTCCAGTATCTACAGGGGTAACATCTGTATTTTACATTCTAGTACTGTGGGAGTTCAGTGTAAACTGTGCAGTATGAACACGGGTTTACCTTTTAAGGATAATGTATTAATCTTAAAATGAAATTAAAGTGTTTTGGGAGCATATTTAGGGTTTACACTATAAAAATAGGCATTTTTTTTTCTTTTTTTTACCACATCACATATTCACATTTTTTCACGATACGCAGGAGCTCTTGGAACGTAATATACTGTAATCATATATTTGTGATATAAAAGTTGTTTCTTTGTTTTAATCCTAATCTTAGACGTCACCTACAGACTTAGACTGCAGTCTAAGTCTATAGATGTAGTCTAAGGACTCTATATAGGACTCTACAAAGCCCAACAGCTCACAGTGACAGACATGATACTGCCTTTATCTGTGATATGAAACATTAGTCATGCACTAATGAACTCCTTTGTCATTCCGGACTCTGTTCATATTTACTTTGTTTTCTTTTAAATGGTCTTCTGCGTTGAACAGCATAAAGTATGTAAGTACGTAGACACATTTCTGTTGAGAGCACGAGGAGGCATTTCCTATCAGGCATGTGCTGCTAGCAGCCTTCAGCCACACTTCCTGTGTTTATGGTAAACAATAAAAATGATTAGTAAAAGGAGGGTTAGCTAGCGTCCTGTTAATCAAATCAGTTCTCTGCAGCTCTGTGTTCCTCTTTTCTTTCTTTGCCATTTTCCAAGATGCTTTGGGTTCTCAGTTCCAAATACATGAAAGACAGATAAATATATTTCGTTCCTGGAAATGCTGTTTCTGTCTGGTTAAGGTTTACAACCTTGTACATTTTTTTCTGCATACTTTAAGCGAACCATAACGTTAGAAAACAGACCAGTCAAAGAAAGCTTTGTGAAGTTTGTAAGATGTGTCAAGTTTGCCCTGGTTAATATTAGTCTAACGTTGTTGACCGTGGTGCACTATATCAGAGACTAGTATTATAAATCTAAACTGAGAGCAATGGGAGAGGTGCTTTAGAGTAATACGTGGCTGTCTGGACATTGTCCGAAATCGGCGATCCGATTATCCTAATAAAGACTTCAAAGAGCTCTGAGTCTGGATTAATCTACGGGACATAATTACCATGCTTGGGACTCCGAGGGAGAAATTGCGATGTGGGGAATTAGTCCATTTCGCCGAAGCGGAGGGAGATGAAAGGCCAAGAAGCTAACAAGTGTAAATTGTGAATCTTTATTTCGTCTTTATCAGATTATGGAGAGAATCAAGCTTTTGTGCCAGAACGCCACTGGACTCATGGACACACTGCCGCTCAGGATTAAGCTACATTCGCCACCGTGACATCACATGGAAACCACTTGCTTTTTTGCGCTGCAGTTAATTCATTCCAGTCTTATTCTCTTAGTTATCCCCACATTGAGTGATCACATCAGCTGAGGAAATCTGGGCAGAATCTGAGGGTCATACCACCTCTTTTGATTTTTCAGTCACCAGTAAGTGCCTTAAATTGAAGTACTAAAATGTTTCATTACTCTGCTCTCATGCAGGTTAGCTGGGCAATGCGTCATGTTTTAATTATGATTATATTGGAATCGAGTGATCGCTGAAGGCCTTACATAGTACATTCTTTTTATGGGCACACTTGTAAAGTGCTCCAAGTTACAATAACGCTGTTCATAGAGAAAAACAGATATTTTTAGCGGGCATGCTGATCTTCCCTATTGCTTATGAGTGTTCTGTAAGCATGAGGAATCAATGCATTCATGTGTCCTGTGCGCTGTACAGTCATTTTGATCAACATGCTATGCATGTTTAACCAAGTCACACGGACCTACATCATTTCACATATGTAGATATGAAACAAATACAGCCTTTGATGACAAGTTTGTCTCACTATGACTACACTGTGCAGGTCATGTCCACCTCTAATCAATGAAAACAAGCTTAATTAGTAATTCTGCAGTAACTGAATTGACCTGAGGCATCTACTCCCTTTTTGGTCAAAATGCCAAAATAGTTGTTTTACATGTAACTGCTAGCAGCTTAGTGATTATGCAGTTTAAATAATAAATGAGGAATCCACGGGTTTTTAGACGTCCAGCACTCAGAACACTCTCCACAAGGATGAGCCTTTAGATTCAAGATGTTTGTCACATACACAGATCCACATATACAACAAGCGGAGAAATGTTACCCTGAATCACTCCTGAAACAACTAGAAAACAGAAAATAACAAATAATAAAATAATATACTAAACTTACCAAAATATACACAAATATAAACAATATAACAATATAGACAAACTATGGACTAAATGTATCTGCATATTTACAGGAGAGAATAAATAGAATGTTTGCAGACTGATATTGCACAAATGGTGAATGGTCATATGCTTTATAGTGAAGAAAAGGTGCGGAAGGCATTATGGTTTGGGGAGTACTGTTGAGGAACTTTATGAGTTGAGGATAAAAGTTCCTTGAGACTCTCAGTCCTGACTTTTTCTCTCAGGCTGTGGAACAGAAAGCTCCTGGGATAGGAAGAGAACATAATGATCCGGATTGCAGTTCCCAAACCATGCAGTTATGCTCATGGTCAAGATGCTCTCAACAACAAATGTACAGAAGTTTTTTAGGATCGCAGGAGAGACCCTAAACCTCAAATGATAGACACTAAGCAGCCTCAAATGATAGACACTGCCTTGCCTTAGTGAACAGTGTGAGAGTTGTGACCAGGTGAGGCTGTCTGAGATCTAGACACTAAGGTACTTAAAGGTGTTCACCATCTCTACTGAGTCACCGTTTATGCAGGTGAGAGAGTGAGAAAGCTGCTGTTTCCTGTTGTCCACAACTTGCTCCTTTGTCTTGCTGAGGTTCAGCTTGGCTGACAAAATGTTGTCAGGTTCTTTATCTCCTTCAGATGGGCTGACTCATCGTTGTTGGAGAGGCCAAGCATTTCCGTGTCATGGAGCATTGAGTCACCGCACAGTCGTCAGTGTATAGGTCAATTGCTTGAGTGAGCGTGTCCTTGAATGAAAAGAAATCCAACACCAGCTAGATCAGGAATGTGTGTGTTACAAATTTCATGTACATGAAGAACATATTTTAGTTTGCAGTGACAATCTGAAACGGTTGGATGAAAATGATTACAATACGTGACCTAAAAGCTAATTTAATTCTGAGCCTACCAGCTTGCAGAGCCCATGATCTCTCATCTAGTTGGAGCACTGTCCTCATATGAATTTGTGTCCATTCATTCTGTAGAGCATTTATGAGGTCAGACACTGATGTTGGACGAGAAGGTCTGAATCACAATCTCTGTTCCAGTTCATCCCAGAGGTGCTGGATGGGGTTGAGGTCAGGACTCTGTGTGGCCAGTCAAGTTCTTCCACACTGAACTCCTCCAGCCACGTCTTTATGGAGCTCGCTTTGTGCACTGGGACATAGTCATGCTGGAATAGAAAAGGTTCTTCCCCAAACTGTGTCCACAAAGTACACAGGAAGCATGGTGTTGTCCAAAATGTCTTGGTCTGCTGAAACATTAAGAAGTAAGGTAGTAAGGGGCCTTAGCCCAAACCCCGAAAAGCAGGTCCCAACGTGTCCCAATACTTTTGTCCTTATAGTGTATATTCCACAGGTCAGTGCATGGGTGGCATTTTATATCATGGTTTGGAAATCTCAGGAAGGAACTTTAACATTACAAGAATGTGTGCAACTGCCTTTTCCACAAAGATAAGATAGAACCTCACACCCTCGCAGTCTTAACATTCTTGTGGGCTTTTGTTGAATTTGGAAATATGTCACGTTAGTGTCCAGTCCGTGAAGTGCAGCCAGTTTGCCCATGATGTGGGAGTTTGCCACAGTACCAGCTTATTTTTTTAAAGAATGAATGGCATTGCTTACCACTGAGCCGTGGTGTAGTTTACAGTCTTATTGACCCACAGAGCCACGTATTTCTCATTGACCGTGATGGTACAGTTTATTCAGCCAGAACTGAGGATTGTACAAATATGACTCATGTGTGAGTCAGAATTTCGTCTCTTTTGGTGACCCTTGCTGGCTGGTATCGGCGCAAACACTGATTTGTGTGGCTTTGGCTAGAAAATGCAACAAACAAAAATCACAGTTTTATTGCCAGGTTTACATTTTAAAAAACATTTTATTGCATCGATTCACATGGTTATAAATATCTGTTTTTTTAACTTTGTTTATTGGCATTTAATTCTTTCGCTGACCTATTTATTCTCTGCAAACTGTTGGTAGATTCAGCCTAAAAAAATCCTGATATCCCATTTAACTCAGAAGAGTTGGAAATTGGTATCCATTTGAAAATTATTTATATAATGGGCCTTTCAATGCTCACACTTTTTGGATATAGCTGAAATAGATGTTTTTGGTCAAAGTTTGATGCGATTTCTCATTTATTTTCGAATTGTTTTCGTAAAGCTTGCAACAGTTGATACTTGTGGCTGGAGCTTGAGTTTATTTGAGCAATTGCAGTAGCAGAAGTAATTTAATAAAGCATTGTAATTGGTAATCTCAGTTTATTTATTAAATTAGGCATATGTGTTGGGTTAAAGATGGCATTTTCCTGTGTTGTGGACTTATTTCTGTCTACTGCAGTGTTTTGTAGCTGAGTACAGTTCACGGTTCAGTGCAGCCTGACTGTATTGTGTTGGGAGATACCAGGAATCAATGACGGCAGTGGCCAGTAAACGTGGGCCAGGATTTTCTTTTTCCCTGCTTGATTGCTTTGCATTCAGACGGAAAGGCCATTCAGACAAAGCAGTGCAGTTACTGCTATTCAGCTCAGCATGGAGAGACTACAGTCTATTCTCTCGCTCTCTCACACACAGGCACACACACACACACACACACACACACACACACACACACACCATCTCTCTGGTCCACTGGTTTGTTCCTTTGCCATAGTAACTTTAGAATAGACGTATAAAAGCAGTTTGCTGGCCTCGATGTGAAGGCTTTCATGTTGCCACAAAATGCCAGTGCTCTGCTGTATATTACATCTCTCTCTGTCTCTGTCTGTCTCTCTCTGTCTCTCTCTCTCTCGCTCTCTATCTCCCTCTCTTTCTTTCCATCTTTATCTCTCTCCCCCTTCTCTCTCTCACTCTCGCTCTCTTTCTCTCTCCCTCCCTCCCTCTTGCTCCCCCTCCCTTGCCTGCTCACTCTCCTATCTTTCTTTTCCCTTCTCCATTCTTTCTTTCTTTTCCCCCTCTATCTTTCTTTCTATCCCTCTATGTGTCTCTCTCTCTATTTATATTTTTCTCTCTTGCTCTCTTCTTCTCTCTCTCTCTCTCTCCTAGTCCTTTCTCTTTTCCCTTCCTCCTCCCATTCTCCTTTTCCTCCTCCTCCCCTCTTCATACTTTCCTGTCTCTTTGCTGAATTACTCGTATTCTCTGCTATTTAAATAAACTCGCCTGTCTGTTGCTTTCCTTTTGTCCAATTGCTTTTAATGGAGTCATCACCATCTGTTTATCTCTGACGGCAGAACCCTCACAGTGTGTTTTTTTTTTGTCTGTTGGGTTTAGTTGTTTAAAGCTCAGACGGCTCAGTGTTGAAAAGCTCAGAGCTCACAGTAAAATTACACTCAAAATAGTTTATTATATCCGTAATCAGCCGTCTCTGGCATTTTGTGGCTTTGAGTCATATTCCAAACTTTACACACTGAAACATCATCGCAGCAGGATGTGCTGCGGCTCCTCAACATTAAACACTTTAGACCTTCGGTGGGAGCTACTAATAAAACCACCAGGGTTTAAGGCATCTTTCAGGGTGGGGGTCTGGTGGGGGTTTTGTCTTGAGCAGATGATGTTTAGGTTGTTTTTGCTCCGTCTAGCATGAGCCTGCTGTTTACACTCGACTGATAATCTGCATCTGCCGCTCGGATATTAATATCCAGCAATGAGGAAAAAGACCTTTGAACCCTCCCCTCTGCTGTCTTTCTCTCTCTCTCTCTCTCTCTCTCTCGCTCTCTCTCTCGCTCTCTCGCTCTTTCGCTCTCTCTCTCTCGCTCTCTCTCTCGCTCTCTCTCTCTGTCTCTCTCTCTCTCTCTCTCTCTCTCGCTCTCTCGCTCTCGCTCTCTCTCTCTGTCTCTCTCTATTTTATGTTGTTGACTGTGCTTATCCATTCGAATAAGCCTGTCTTGTGATGAAGTTGGTTATACGGGTCATTGAAATGGTGAGCAGTTTTGTTTGTCTTTGGCACAGAGCATGTACTATAGTTTGACTCTTCTGGGTCCATTCCAGTTGAAAGCACATGTGCTTAATTTAGTTTTTACAATTTTTTGTATTGTTTTTTTTTTTTTGAAAGATGGTGGCAGGTTTATCTGTATTTTATCACTTATACAAGGTTTATCTACATCCTAACCAACTTTTTTTAAATTAACAAACTATCTATTTGGTATGTAACATGTTTCAAAAGTTTGTGGGTCCACTGTGACATGCCATGTCTGTTTTACTGCATTGCATAATGCTGCATTGAACCACGCTGTTACTGTTGTTGGTTCCTCTCCTTTTGCCACCACTGTCATTCAAGGGTTGCTCTATGAACGGTGTGTTGATGGATGTTAATAGAATATCAGCCTAGATAAAAATAGGCAATATTCATCGTTGTTCCAATAATTGGAATGATTGGGAAAAATAGCAAGGAAGATTTAAAAAACCCTTATGGCTCAATATCTTGTCCACAGCCTTTCTGGATTGGAAGAAAAACACAATAGTAAAACCAGCCTGTCTGTGAGAGATAAGTTGCTGTGATGCACAAGTCCACTGCAGTCAAACATATAAATTTGAAGCCTGTATGAAATTGACACGGGGAAAATAATAGAAACCTTTACCTTTCCCAGAGGAAATTGTTGATGTTGCGACCGGATAGACACACAGAGACAAAAACAATGTAAAAAATAGTATAAGGTCAAAGTAAAACTCTCCAGAACTCTGAAAATGCTTTGTATTAAATACATTATGCTATACATGCTCTTTTAAAAGTTAAGTAACTGTTTTGTCGTGCACCTGCAGGTGTTAGGTTTGTTAAAGCAAAATGATTTGAGAAGATTTGAGAAAGAAGTTACTCAGGTACGGTGACACAACATTTGTTGGTATTCGAAATACTGCGATGCACCTTCAGCCAGAGTGAAATCCTAGCAGAGGGCCGGGCCGGAGCCTGAAGCCGGATCCCCATTTCTGTTCTCTTAGCGAGAAAGCTTCCCTCTTCCTGTGTCTCAATGAGGGCTTTGTGGCTATTCACATCTGCTGCAGTGCAACACACACACACACACACACACACACACACACACACAGAGGCCATAATAAGGTTCATTTGTACTTTACCTGGCCCCTAGTCATGTCTGTCTTTGCATTAAGTGAAGTTAATGTTGAGCGCCTGCTGCATCTATAATATGATGATGATGTCTGCCTTTATCTTAACCCGGATGTAGATTAAGATGCTCATTCTGTCATGCATTTGTTTGACTGAGATAAGATTCTGCAAGAGAAGGTGTGTACTCTCCTTTCTAGTTCTTAGATTCACTTTTGAGTTTGTTTGAGTGAAATGTTTCTCTCTTTTTTTCTTTCTTTCTCTCTTCTTTCTCTCTCTCTCTCTCTCTCTCTCTCTCTCTCTCTCTCTCTCTCTCTCTCTCTCTCTCTCTCTCTCTCTCT